>OY748294.1:7762596-7833558 GCA_963556515.1 Nudaria mundana
AAGATCGCACCGGCGTATCGGTATTATCTCCCTTACGTTGTTTACAGCTGCATAACGGGCACTGCCAGTTACTTCTATACTCTGGCGTAAACAATTCTGCTCCATCTGTAGCGTTTATACATAGGACATGGTAAGATATCTTACAAGAAGAACATTGCACGCTGTCATCCTTTGCTTTGATCGACTTCGTACATGCCTCGCGCTTCATAGTTATTCGGTGCAGGCGCACTCGATAACCAGTATTAGACAGAGACAGAACGGTCGCTCCTTCGCGCGAGAGTGAGGCAGGAGATCCCCACTTGCAAAACACTAAGTCAGCTGCTTCCCCGCTCCCTCAGCGAGTCACTTCAACTTGCAGTAAGACACAAAAAAGCAGGTTTTGAAAAACACACTCCAACTGGTTGCACTAAGTGCGATATTACTATAAAGATAATTTAATATTTTTAAAGAAATTTAAGTAAACTTGTGTACGCGTATGCTTCCAATGAAATACAAATACGTGTGCACGCGTACATTTTTATCGTTCTCCTCCTTCAAAACGGCGTGCTCGATTAGGATTGGACATGGTAGGTGGACGCTGCTTTGGTAATACGATATTGCTCGGGTATAACTATATCACTACATATTATACAACTAAAGTCGCTTCCGTCCGTATTTATGCATAGATCTTTATAACTACGCAACGGATTTTAATGCGGTTTTCACCAATGGGCGTTTTCACATTGCACGATATCGTGACGAAATAAAATAAAATAAAAAATAAAATAACGTTTATTATCTTTGAAATTTTCAGAAAATTATTTAGATTCGTCAGAAGTTGGTGTGACTCTACCGAGGGTTCCAAAATGCAACGAGACTGAGAAGAGCCCTCAAGAAACTCAGCTCGGCTTTTTTCAAAATATTTCATCTTAAATCTAATACAGAGTTATTTAGAAAGGAGCAATTCGTTACGTTGTTACAACCAGGCCGCCTTGTCATCTAAGAAATCATTAATACTATAATAAGCTTTATGGCACAATTTACTTTTTATTAGTTTTTTAAATTTATTGACAGATAAATTTGCTATTTCGGTTGGCAATGTATTGTACATTCGAATAAAGTTCCCCGCAAAAGAATTACTCACTTTATGAAGCCTAAATTTAGGAACAGCCAGTTTATCCTTATTTCTTAAGTTTAGATTATGATTATCACTATTTTTCACAAATTTACTTTTGTTCTTGTGGGTATACAATAAAATTTCATAAATATACTGTGAATACACTGTAAGGATGTTAATATGCTTAAACTTAACTCTTAATGACTCCCGAGACCCCATTCCATAGATAGTCCGGATAGCCCTCTTCTGCAACACAAAGATGCATTCAATATCGGCAGCGTTACCCCACAGTAGTATGCCATATGTCATGATACTGTGGAAGTAGCTGAAGTAGACAAGACGCGCCGTTTTAATGTCTGTAAGTTGTCGGATCTTTTTGACAGCATAGGCTGCTGAACTAAGCCTGGCCGAAATTTTCCCGATATGAGGCCCCCATTGCAATTTGGAGTCTAACGTTATGCCCAGAAAGACAGTGTCATCGACCAATTCTATTATATCATCCCTAACCTTAACACTGGTTTTAACAAGTCTTACATTAGGTAAGGTGAATCTTACACATTTAGTTTTATTTTCATTTAATAATAAATTATTAGCACAAAACCAGTGGACTATCCTAGAGAGGGCAATGTTTACATCGTCAAGTTCGCGCTGTCCACGTTTAACTTTAAATATTAAAGAAGTGTCATCAGCAAACAAAACTACCTCGTGGTCGTCTCTTATGAGGTGAGGGAGATCATTAATATATACTAGAAAAAGAAAAGGTCCCAAAATTGAACCCTGCGGTACCCCCATTGCTACAGGAGAACCAGGTGACTGTTTACCATTGATCACTACTTTCTGGACCCTATCACTTAAGTAAGAATTGACGAAATTCAAGGCCGTCCCCCGGATTCCGTAATGATCAAGTTTCTTAATTAAAGTCTGGTGCTGAACGCAATCGAAGGCCTTAGATAAGTCGCAGAATACACCATAAGCATCATATGACTCATCCCAGGCCCTGTATATACACTCTAATAATTTAATTCAGTTTCATCAGTGGTGGACCGACCACGAGTGAAACCGAATTGTTTTGTATGTAACAGTTTATTAACGTTAAAGTGATTTTGCATTTGATTAAGCATAATTTTTTCAAAAATTTTACTAAATGTAGGTAGTACAGAAATGGGACGGAAATTGGACGGATCTGAAGTACTACCCGATTTAAACAGGGGAATTAATTTACTAGATTTCATTAAATCAGGGAACACACCACTATCAACACAATTATTAAATATTAATACTAGTTCAGGAGCAACCATTTCAATAAAAGAATTTACTAAATACACAGAGATGCCCCAGAGGTCAGCTGTTTTCTTGATATTTAAAGATTTAAAAGTTTTTAAGATAGTGTTTATGTTAACTTTACTGAATTTAAATATAACGTTACAACAAGGAACGTTTGCTTTTAACCAAGATTCTGCAATGGGGGTTGAAGAGCCTAGGGTTTTTGTCAAATCTACAGGAATTCGGGAGAAAAAATTTTCAAATTCGTTAGCGACCTCGAAGTCTGATGTAGTTATTTTACCATTTATATTAAGTTTAAAATGATTATCATTTAATTTTTGTTGACCTCTTTCCGCGTTTATAATTTTCCAAGTAGATTTAACTTTGTCTGCACTATTGAGAATTTTATCACTTATATATTTTGATTTAGCTGCTAAACAATCTGCTTTAAACTTTTTTGAATAAGTTTTAACATAATCTAGAAATTCAACTGATCTGTTAAGCTGTCTTTCTGAGTATAGTTCATAAAGTTTTTGTCTACTTTTGTGTATACCCTCAGTGGCCCATTCACTGAAAGTAGGACTATCACTAATCATGACCTCCTTAGACTTGAATATGGAGTTGAACTCGTTGTAAAAAGAATCAAAAAATAATTTATACATTACATTTGGATCTAAGCCAGTGTCTAAGAATGGAATTTTATTGCAAAGTCCAACCCTCATACGTTCCAAGCGGTCACCAGTTATTGGTCTACATAATATTTTACGTTTTATAACTTTTTCTTTAGTGATTTTAAAAGATGCTATTTGCCCACAATGGTCTGAATCTAGCTTTTTTATAATACTTTTACTTTCTGGCAACATATCGCTGTATATATTATCCAGGCAAGTGGCTATTGTATTACAATATCTAGTAGGCTCCAAAAATAAGTTTGTAAGATTGTGTGATTTAAATAAATTTAAAATATTATAACTCATAGGCGTATTAACAAGTAAATCGACATTAAAATCACCACATACTATTAGGTACTTATTAGTTTTTCCAAGTTTACATAGAACTTTGTCAATAAGTTCCTCAAATTCGCAAAAGGGTGAGGTTCCAGGTTTATAAACGCATACTACTATGAATTGCTCCATTTCCACGCACGACAGTTCGACTTTACACTCTAGAGAAAGAGACACAATATCTTTCCGTTCTTTAAATTTAAGTTGTTTATTTAATAAAATCAAAGATCCCCCCGTACTGTGGTCACCCTGCAGAATGCACTACCAACCCGGTGATTACTGAAATTGAACATGAGCTCATACGACTTACGCATATGTTCTGTAATACAAAAAATATCAATATTGTCTGAATTCATTAACAGTTCCAACTCTAACTCTTTGCCATGTGTTAAACAACCAATATTTTGATGCCCTATGTTGATATAATTTACATTTTTTGATTTGGTTTGATTTGGAGGGCATTTTTTAACGTAATTAATATTTGTAACTAAATTTAATTCAATTAATTGACTATGTCTGCTAAAGGGTAATATTGCCTCTGTTGTCGTAGAACTTAATTTAAATTACTTGGAACAGATTCCAAAGTCTTAACACTAAATCTACATTGCTCAATAAAAGCAGTTTGGTCAGCCAAGTTCTTGGCTGAAGTGTAAAAATAATTGAATAGCAAACTTGCTATTTGTCTCTTATAATGCTTTGGTAGAAAATACCTACCTTTGTTTACATAAACAATATGTTTGTTATTGTTAAAGTTACTGTCAGAAGTTGACAAATTGTATTTATATACAGTTCTCTTAAAAACAGAATTAAAGTCAATTACATGGAATTTATTATTATATTGGCTAGTTAAATTGAGTTGTAAATTTATCTTATATCTAAGAGAATTTTCCACGTCTGGCACACCTTTTATGTATGGTAATGTAAACATTACTACATGTTCAACATTTAAGTTTTGCATTTTGTCAAAGTATAGGGATAGTTCATTTTTGTTAATTTTACCCCTGTTTGAGCAGAAAATAATTATTTTACTGTTTGAGTCAAAATTATATTCTAATATCTTTTGCATAATTTCATTTAAAGATGCACCTGGATAACAGTTATTAATAATTGAATAACAATTTGAATTAAATTGTTGTATCAGAAAAGAACTAAAATCAGTTCCAATATCATCACTAAATAAAACTAGTTTAGTATATCCAGTATGACTATTACTTTTTACACTGTCACACAATTCATACACTAATGAAGTAGGTGAGCAAGTTGTAAGGGAAGCCTGGTTCTCCAATGATTGAGAAGGACTTGTGCAATTGATATTGCATGAGTGGTTATTTATGAAGGTATTAAGGCGCTCAGTATTATAATTAGATGTTTTGAGTACCTTATCTATACTTGATGAACACTTATTAAAGTCTTTTAGAGACCATTCATATTTCTTAGTTACATACTCTAATTCAAATTGCAAATTTTTTATTTGTGACTCTAAGCGTTGTGTGTCAGTGTAATATTTTAAATGACTTTGTTTAAGTTCTAACATAGATAATTTAGCTTGTTCTCTTAATTTTAAACTAGAGTTAACATTTTTACACTTTTTGATTAAGATTCTATGATATTTTAATTGTTTCTTTGATTTTAAAATGAATTTCTTTATTTTTAGGTATTTTTTTAGTTTATTCCTGCTGCAAAAATAAACTGGCTTGTCCAGTTGGTATGAACTGTCATTGGTAAGATCTATAGTAGACAAGTCCAGGTTTGGAACTGTTGCAGAAGGAACAAACTGCGGAGTACCACTCATTAGCTCGTTATAAAGGTTATCCGTTTGTTGGACTACGACTTGCTTGGCAGCTGACTCCAAGTGTAAGATGTGCCCCTGGGCATCCCGTAGCTCCTGTTCCAGCAAGGTAGTCCTCCTCAAGGTCCCTTCATACTCATCACTGCACTCTTGAAACCTATCTACTATTGATTGAAGGTGGTTCCGCTGCATTACAATTTCATCATAACTAATATGAAGCCTAGCTAGTTCAGATTTTAGTTTTTTACTATCGTCTAAAGCACCTATCAACAAGTTTTCATTTTCTTCTCTTTCTTTTTCTAATTGTAAACAGAGCTCTGTTTTAGATTTAAGTTCCTGCAACACCAGCTGAAGTTTGGGCTCCTCCTGCTGGCGGGATAAGGCTCTACGGCTACGGGTATTCATATTCTCGACAAATAAGTGCAATTAAACGCAATTTAGAAAATACAAGTAGGTAGTTCGAGGTTATGTTAGGTACCGGTAAATTAAAATCAAAACTTTTCTGTACTTACGAAAATAGGTCGCCTGTTTTCAATGTTGAGAATATGAATAAACACGTATAATAAAATAATTTGACCTATTATAGGAGAAACATTATGTATTTACGTGAAATAACATTGAACAATACGGTCAGCTGATTCGTCACTTTTTAGCTTATTTTTACACTAATATACACAAAATTCTTTGAAATGATTATTTTTGCACTACTATTGTGATGATATTGGAGTTATCTGATGTAATTTGTATTTATTTCACTAATAAATTTATAGGAGCTAAAATTTTACGACTGTTCAATAGTGTTGCCAGACGCAGAAAAACATACACGATATCGCGATGATATCGTAAGTAGCAGCAGGAACTTTAAGGTATCGTGCACGATATCGTCACGATATCGTGTGTCGTTATCGTGCAATGTGAAAAGTTGCAAAAAAGAAATTGGATAGAGTGGTTCTTGAGGAAGGCTTATTATAGTATATAATTTGTCATGTTATAGTATGTAATTCGCGGGCGTCTGCTAGTAATCTATATTTACTAAATCAGGATACTATTGAAAAACCTAAAGAAACCTCATTATTACATCTCATGGACTTTACCGGTTTAGTTCGAAATGAAATTCTCGTTTATCAAAAATATTTCCACTCTCTTGCCGGGCGGCGGCGGGCGTCTGCTATTAGATTTTCCAACGAGTTACCAGTTATAATTTCCGGGTGAGCGAGTAGCACGCTCGTATCCCCCGGCCTAATATTTGACTGCATATTCAAGAGGTTAGTAAATCATGAACATAATTATGAACCTTAGCATAATATTTATATAGGGGTAGGGTTAGTCATAAAGGCTATCATTTATATGTTATTAATGTAGGTATAATTGAATTAGTATAGTGTGTGTGTGTTTTCTTTAAATAGAGGCTATAGTAGCGAATTAGGTATTATCCTGTAATGATACATGTATGTATTGATAAATAAATAAATAAATTATTGTAATACATTTTTTTGTTGCAAATGCCTGAACTGCAGAGATTGTAGTTTTGTAGGTAACATTGATTCTAACTGTTACAATTTTGGTTCGTATGACGTAATATGTATGACATCATCATTTTGGCCTATCCCTCTCCACTGCGGGTCTCTCCCAGTATGGAAGTTCTGTGTGGGTCAGTCACCTACAAGATGGCTCGACGACCGTAAGAGCTTTGTCGTCTACTAACTCTTTGGGCTATGTGAGTTACTTTGGTTTTTCTACGGATTTCCTCATTTCTGATTTGATCATGGTGTACACAAATTGTAAAATTTACTTCACGTTAATGCTGACAGGTAAAGTTACCAGAATGCTGCCGTTGTTGCCACGTTAAATAACAATAGATACTAATTCTTTAAACCAGAAAATAAACAGTCATCTGGTCCTAAGTAGCATAGATCAGATGTTTGGTAGGATATCTCTAAATGGGCTACGATCCCATGAGCCTAGTCCTGTAACCCTAAACAGCACAAATGAGTGTTTGACTAGTCTAGCCAGTCATGACAGCCTACTATTGCCTACTACGCCGCTTAAATGATATAATACAGAAGTAAATAATTATGTTATAATCAGGTTTTTTTTATTTTTTTAAATAATAGGCATTTTCAGTTATGGTAAAAAAGTTCTATAAAGAGTTCACGTGAATAATATGGTCACCGGAATTTAATCACTAGTCTACGGGTGCTTGACTAGCTGACCGACTGCGTGGAGTAATTTTCTTGATTCCAATTCTCGTGGGAACACATGGGAGTAAATAGAAGTCGATGTGTTATTCTTATAAAACAAAGTAGCTTCCGTCCGTATGTATGCTTAGGATCTTTACAACTACGCAACGGATTTTGATGCGGTTTTCACTAATGAATAGAGAGGTTCTCGAGGTAAGTGTTTGTGTAATTAATTTGTCTAGTGGGCAAAACCGAGGGCGTCCGCTAGTAACATAGTATAAAACAAAGTCGCTTCCGTTGTATGTATGTTTAGACTTTAAAACTACGCAACGGATTTTGATGCGGTTTTCACTAATGGTTCTCGAGAAAGGGTTTTGTGTTTTTAACGTGTCAAGCTGGTGAAGCCTCGAGCGTCCGTTATTTAGCTATACTATTGTGTAGTTTCATTAAAATCGTTTTTAATATTACTAGGATATGGTTACAAAATAAATATTCATTGTAGGTAGTCGGTAGTCACGTATTTATGATTCATGATGAAATATTAGTGAAGCTGGCTGTGGTGTAACATATTCATGAGCGTTAAAGCGATCGGTGCTTAAATTTTACGACTTAAACCTTCTTGAGGTACGATTTTTATGACCACATGGTCTAATGTTTCCTATATTAGCAATTTTCTTATCTTATCGAGACCTGTTTCTTGCACACGCTACACGTACATCTTCCATCTCATTAAACTGAATGTGTATGAGTTCAATAAAGAGCGTGAAACGTCCTACAACACGCAGAAAAGTAAAATAACTAAGTACATACTTCTAATTATTCTCAATGAAGATAATTATATAGGTTGAATGAGTTTAAATACTTAGGTTATTGGGCTACCGTCGGTAAGTAAATTAATTTGGTTCCATTTTCATGCTTAATAATAAAAGACAAAGAACGTAGGGCATTGGCTGTTTGAATCCCGCAGAATTACCGGATCTACAAGCAACGGTTATTGAGTTTTAGAGGGCTTGCCCCGCTATTACAATACATCGAGTAGGTATGTTCACAAAATATTGCACTGCAGACTTCTACCTATACCAGTTTCTTTATTGAACAATCTACGGACACTAGATTAACTACGAACAGAACAGTAGCAGTACTATTCCCTATTCTGTGACAGTAGTCACAACAGGGTCCTGTTACGATAGACTGTTACTACGAGGGGCCTATGTCACTCGCCTAACAACCGCAAAAAATACGTGATGTCAGCGACAACTTGAAGTTGTAAATCAGTAAGGGTTGTCTCTTGTTTGTGACACGGCATTGACCATAGAGCTGATATTGAGGCATTAACGTCATAATTATTGGTCAATAATTTGATCTATACGGCTGGTATATATTTTACTTTACTGGACAACCCTAACGTTCGAATTATGTTCTATGTAAACAAAGAATGTGCTTTAATTAACGTCGGAGTGCAAGTTCTGTATGTAAGTACTATTCCCTATTCTGTGCTACGAGTCACATGGTTACGTCAAAATATCATATAGCCACTAGTAAATTATGGATTTAATTTGTCTTAAAACTAGCTGTCCTGACGAACTTAGTACCGCATTATTTTTTCTAATGTTCCACACAACTTTTTTATTTCTTTACCTTTTGCTGATAATAACAAACACAACAAAAAGGAATTCGCGAAATCGGTACAGCCGTTCTCGGTCCAGTAATCTCTTAACCAACACGACTTTGTTTTATATATAAAGATAATATTTATTATTAAAAAAAAGTCTGGTTATACTGTGTTTACAGTATGTGGCACCGACTTCAAATACTCATTTCAAAAAGTCACATTCTAATTTATGTTATACTAGTTTCCACCCGCGGCTTCGCCCGCGTGGATTTTGGTTCCCGTTATCCCACAGGAACCTATTACCGGAATAAAAAGTAGCCTATGTGTTATTCTAGACTATAATCTATATCTGTGCCAAATTTCATTCAAATCCATTCAGCAGTTTTTGCGTGAAAGAGGAACAAACATCTATACATACACACACACATACATTCTTACAAACTTTCGCAATTATAATATTAGTAGGATTTAAAGTTGTTTAATTAAAAAAAAATTACATACATAAGTTATTTGGTTGCATTTTCACGCTGAAATATAAAAGACTTACCAATATTCATATGTGTTTCTGCACTTAAATAAATACACAAGTTTTTGAAGTAATTTATTTTGGTTACATTTTCATGTTGAATAATAAAAGAAATATTCTATAAGTCATACACACATTTTACTTTTTGATTTCCTTATACATTTCTTTTTAATTGATAATTAGTCTGAAAACAAAATAGGTCAAAACTTAATATTAATAATAATATAACTTAATAATAATATGGGAGTCAGGGTTATGGATCCAGGCGCTCCCATCGCCCAACATCGGTACAATGTTGGACGACACAACCTTCCGCATTGCCATTTGCCTTCGGCTGGGTACACCTTGTGTATCTCCGCATCATTGCACCTGTGGAGTAGCCGTCGATAATCTGGGACACCATGGCCTTTCTTGTAGCAGAAATGCAGGTCGTTTACCTCGGCACACTATTCTAAACGATATAATTCGTAGGGTACTTTCCACCGCAGGTTTTCCGGCCGTACGTGAACCAAAGTGATGTAAAGAGACCGGACGGTATTTCGTTGCTACCGTGGAAGATGGGAAGGCCTTTGGTGTGAGACGTTACATGCGTTGACACCTTAGCACCTTCACACCTTCCAAGCACATCCGGATGTGCCGGCGCTGCTACTGCATCGGCTGAAGGCAAACGGCGTAAATATGCTAACCTAGCAGGTGTTTACATATTTGAGCCGTTTGGGGTTGAGACACTGGGGTCATGGGGTCGGAGTGCTCGCCGCCTTTATAGAGACATTGCTAAACGCTTAATCGCCATCCAACGTGGCAACACAGCCAGCATTCTGGGAACCTTCCCAATGACGCGGAGGATATTTTTAAACGATATTTTGTAATTTAGATATTTTTAGAATTATTAAATTATTATATATTGTAATTCTTATTGTAAATAAACTTTTTAAATAATTATATAATAGTAACTATTATATAAAAACTATATCTAAATAGATAATGCCATGTGGGACGTAGACTCGACGATCATTGTCCCGATAATCGTTTCGGCAAATGGACTAATAGCGAAGAGTCTCGATCAACATTTCAAGAGACTCTCGCTAGACTGTTGGATCAAGGGTCAGATACAGAAGGCTGTCATCCTCGACACGGCACGCATCGTTAGGAGGTTTCTCAGTCTGTGACCTCTACCGCTGGTAGTTTGGGCCCTGCTCCGCTACTGGTGGTGGTCTATTTAATTTTCCTGTTCCTTGTATATATTTAAGTAATATAGTATATAGTTGCTTGTAAATAGATAATATAATAATTAAATAAATAATTGTCTCATTTCTTTTTATGGACTGGGTGAATCGATTTATTGAAAGCTACTACTTCCCAAGTGGTCCCATTCCAACATCCCATTCCGACAATTATTTGGTCCCATTCCGACAATTATTTGGTCCCATTCCCACAATTATTTGGTCGCATTCCGACAATTATTTGGTCCCATTCCGACAATTATTTGGTCCCATTCCGACAATTATTTCGGTAATTTGAAGTCGGTTGTTGTGTCAATTTTTGACGAGCTTAAGTATGCAATATGGTTACTTACCCAGTATGTTGTTTATACTCTGCCTCTGTGAAGTCAGCGAAATTGGTAATGTCGTAAACAGCACTACCGGGTCGCAAGTTATTCCTGTTTATTGTCTTCAAAGTTTCCACAAAAGCTTTGTAATGAACTACTTTGTCGTCGTCATTTAAGTAGTGTCTATTGTACTTTCTTATAAAGTCTTCAAATAAATCGGGTGCATTATCTATATTATAGTGAGGTTTTGGCTTCTTTAAACCACTCACTAAACTAGTTCCTATCAACAACAAAACAATAGTGACACAGTGCATATTGACGCGTTGCTTCTTCGATGACTGAGTTCTTTGTTTATGAAATGGCATGTCTCTGAATGTCGTTTATATAGGGTCGTGGTGAACTAATAATATTCACCATGACGATTTCATGACGAATTTACCAAATGACCGTAACGTTACATTTACGGAATAATTGAACTGCATTATGTAATATTATATTAATATAAATATATTTCTTCTGTGCGTGTGTACGAAAATAAACTCCTCCTAATAGGCAAGCGGCAAACCCCATGAAAAACTAAAATGACTGACCAATCAATGAAAATGTGAATGCGGCGCCTATACAAGTTTGTACTTTTTGTAAACCTTGGACCAAAAGGAGTCAATTGGTAAGAAAACAAAATTTGTGCGGGTGGGCTATTAATTGTTATAAATTAATTAATTTGTTAACTGATAAAAAGTTGGTTTTTATATTGGTAAATGATTTCTAAGGGTAAAACGGGCAAAATAAGACACTTTTACTCTTGTGGTTTTTTTTCGAAAAAATGCGTTATAAAGAAGTTACAACCATTTTAAAGCGCAAAAATAGTCAAATTCAATTTTTTTTATTTCGGTGAGTTTTGAACGAATTTTAAAAAATCCTGCGGCAGAATACTTCTCAGATCTTAAGCTTCCACTGACTATTTTTCAAAATGAGAAAATATACATTTTTCACATCTTATCTTCATTTTCATTTCTGTCCCCGAAAAAGTATATATAATATCGTATATAGTATAGTAGTATAGTATAGTATAGTATAGTAGTGTAGTAGTGTAGTAGTGTACTATTTTAAGATTTTAATTTAAAAAAATGTATATATCGGCTTTGTGCCACTGAACGTCACGTTTAAAACGGTTCAGCCGTTTCAGATATTAATCGAAACAAACAGTCAGAATTTTTTTTAAACATTGATTATCGTACTCAACGTCATCGTACCTTCGTCTAGTTTACACAAAATAAGATTTTTGACCACCACGTGTCCTAAATGATGGAGAGGCGGTTTGGTTAAATACCTTAACCTGTCATTATGGATGAAAAAAAAGCGCTGTTCACACCTATCGGACGCGAACGCAGTTGATGAGAGTTCGCAAGTCTATTGTCTACGTGCGGATGTTCGATGGTGTGAATGCGGCTTAACACGGTCAAAAACCCGGTGTAATCTTAAACATAAAATTTATCGATGCATAATATAATACTACACTCATGGACGCCGTGTTGCGTCTACGACCAAAGTTAATCACATTTATTGCGCATTGTTTAGAACCACCTGTCAAACTGAGTAGGTAATTACTTGAGCTTGTCTCGTAGAGATAACTGTTGTGTAGTAAGTAGTTAACAATCACAGATTATGGATGTTTACTGTAGTAAAGTATAATAATAATACATAATAAATTAAAACAAAATAACATTAAATAATAAACTAAAACTAAAACTTTTGACAGACAGTTGTTGAAAGACAGTTGTATAAAGAACTAAGTACTTACGTTTCTTTTACTAGATATTATCATAGTCATAGTTTTAAATGACTTAAGATATGTTAGACAGTGAAGTAAAACACCTTTGATAATGCTGAAAAGCGAAACCGGTCGGTGAAAATAAATCAAATAAAGTTGTGGAATAATTTACAAGTGTGTTTGTTCATCATGTGTTATTATAGTCCTTTAATGCGACAGGAAGTCAACTGGCAACTGAAAGTATCGGCAGTGGTACATTACACACCTCCAATAACTGGAATAACTGGAAAAGATGAATATTTTCTTTCCAAAGTAAAAACAAAGTTATGTTTGAGCGAAATAATTGTCAGCTGTTCGTGTTTTACCCTTTAGTCTTGGAATCTCAAGTTTATCCGTCGTGTTCCTCGCAGGGGAGTAATTTACTTACTTTATTATTCGTCTTGTGTTGACCTTATTTTGTTGTCTCTCTATTTTATTCATTAGATATTGATGCCTGTACAATAAGTTAAATAGTCATTATCTACTACAGTTGAAAATAAGGTTACATTGGAATATTATAAAGAGGAAAGATTTGATTGTTTGTTTGTTATGCAATAGAATCCGAAACTACTGGACACATTTAAAAATATAACCTGCTACATTGTTAGCGAGTAACTTACGGCCGGTTTTTGAATTGAGAATATGAAGTTGAGCATCCACTGAGTACGCCAAATGTCAAAATTCAGGAACAAATTTTGACACTTGACGTGCTCAACGGATACTTAACTTCAAATTCTCAATTCAGAAACTGACCAATAGACTATTATCTAATACTTATATCACGATCATTGGGAGTGGAGTAGCTAAGAAAAATGTTCAAAAACCCACGTTTCTACAAGGGCACACTATAAAACTGTGATACTTTGAATTTAAAATTAACGTTTCAAGTTACAGACTCTTTTAAAGCTTTGCCCTCTTGGAATAGTTTGTTAATTCCCAATTCCCATGGAAACATATTATAGGGATACAAGTTGCCTATAACACTCAAAAATAATACGAGGATGAAAGCTCAACCGTCTATAAACACACTTTCTTCAAAGATCACAAACAATTTTTGCGATTCATATAATACGTATTAGGAGTTAAAGTATGAAATTGCCGATTTGTTCTCGTTTTTTTTCTAAGATGCTGAAAGAAGAGGTAACATATTTATTCAATCAAAATATTTGCCCTCGTTATTTAAGCAGTGCTGCTATCTAAGCAGAAGTTCATTTATGCCTTTACTGTAGAACTCTGGGATCTAACACTGCTGTATCTAACTGCTTCGGTAGCGTGGTCGGCATTACATCGGCTTTCGACTCCGGAATCTTGGATTCGATTCCCGGGTCAAATCAAATATTTGAGTGATCCACAAATGTTTGTTTCGGAGGTTGGGTGTTTTCTATGTTTATTATGTATGTATTTAGAAATTCATTCGGTCATTTTGGACATAACCCATTATAAATGTGCTCGGTGAAGGCAAAAGGGATATAGGCGTGATATGTGTGTGTGTGTGTTTAGAAATATATAAGTATATTTATCAGTTGTCTAGATTCCATAGCACAAACTTATAGCTTAGTTTGGGCTAGATGACGTTGTGTGAGAGTGTTCAAAATGTTTATATTTTTAATTAGTGATCTAGATTCGAAAACCTGTGTAAAAGCATTTTGTGCTCCATTTTGCCTCCTGTGAAGATTTTTTTTCAAGAAGTCACAAAAAATGGAATTCTGTTGGAGCAAGGTCTGGCGAGCATGGAAGTTCCTACCTGCAGCTCCTGTACAGCTACAACGGTTCCGCGTGCAGTGTGAGGTCTCTAGGTATCATAGAGTAATAATGGTAAAGATCGATTAAGTGGTTTCACTGCTTTTTTTTTAATCCGCGGCCCTGGGCCTCAGCCGCACCTACGTCTATTGCCGAGCGCCTCCGGTAAGCACTTAGAGAATTCTCAGTGGCGCCCGGCGGACTTTAGCCACCTGTGTGAACGCTGCGTGGTGGTCGGGGTTTTATCCCGCGTCGGCGAGTAAAGGCTTATAAAGGCGTGGGGTGAAGCCCCACAGCAAGGGGATCCCGTATGGGCGGTGAGACTGACGGCCAACAACGCTGCTATTTTACACAGATCGTTGAGGACCTTGGCCGTGAGGACAATAAGAGGGTACCGCACGATCTCCCTAGAGGCTGCATGTCTTCTAGCCTCGACCTCTCCATGTTTCACTGACTATTTTGTCATAATTGTTCGAAGTTCGGAACAGTAAACATCATCTGTAAACATCATGAAGAGACCACCAAATATTTACCATAACATTTTTTGGTAAGCTTTGCATTAGGGTACTGTTTCAGCGTTTGACTAGCCTCAGCAGTGTGAGTCATTGCATTTTTTGCTTACGTTTACCGAAAAGTATGCACTTTTCGTCACATTTCACACTTCGATCAAGGCACCCATTTTTCTTATTTATTATTTCATTGATTTGAAGCAAATGAGTCAATAAACACTATGAGTCAATAACGAATTTGAATTTTTTTTCTCCCGAATTCCTGTAGATTTGACAAAAACCCTAGGCTCTTCAACCCCCATTGCAGAATCTTTGTTAAAAGCAAACGTTCCTTGTTGTAACGTTATATTTAAATTCAGTAAAGTTAACATAAACACTATCTTAAAAACTTTTAAATCTTTAAATATCAAGAAAACAGCTGACCTCTGGGGCATCTCTGTGTATTTAGTAAATTCTTTTATTGAAATGGTTGCTCCTGAACTAGTAATAATATTTAATAATTGTGTTGATAGTGGTGTGTTCCCTGATTTAATGAAATCTAGTAAATTAATTCCCCTGTTTAAATCGGGTAGTACTTCAGATCCGTCCAATTTCCGTCCCATTTCTGTACTACCTACATTTAGTAAAATTTTTGAAAAAATTATGCTTAATCAAATGCAAAATCACTTTAACGTTAATAAACTATTACATACAAAACAATTCGGTTTCACTCGTGGTCGGTCCACCACTGATGCCGGTATTAAATTATTAGAGTGTATATACAGGGCCTGGGATGAGTCATATGATGCTTATGGTGTATTCTGTGACTTATCTAAGGCCTTCGATTGCGTTCAGCACCAGACTTTAATTAAGAAACTTGATCATTACGGAATCCGGGGGACGGCCTTGAATTTCGTCAATTCTTACTTAAGTGATAGGGTCCAGAAAGTAGTGATCAATGGTAAACAGTCACCTGGTTCTCCTGTAGCAATGGGGGTACCGCAGGGTTCAATTTTGGGACCTTTTCTTTTTCTAGTATATATTAATGATCTCCCTCACCTCATAAGAGACGACCACGAGGTAGTTTTGTTTGCTGATGACACTTCTTTAATATTTAAAGTTAAACGTGGACAGCGCGAACTTGAAGATGTAAACATTGCCCTCTCTAGGATAGTCCACTGGTTTTGTGCTAATAATTTATTATTAAATGAAAATAAAACTAAATGTGTAAGATTCACCTTACCTAATGTAAGACTTGTTAAAACCAGTGTTAAGGTTAGGGATGATATAATAGAATTGGTCGATGACACTGTCTTTCTGGGCATAACGTTAGACTCCAAATTGCAATGGGGGCCTCATATCGGGAAAATTTCGGCCAGGCTTAGTTCAGCAGCCTATGCTGTCAAAAAGATCCGACAACTTACAGACATTAAAACGGCGCGTCTTGTCTACTTCCGCTACTTCCACAGTATCATGACATATGGCATACTACTGTGGGGTAACGCTGCCGATATTGAATGCATCTTTGTGTTGCAGAAGAGGGCTATCCGGACTATCTATGGAATGGGGTCTCGGGAGTCATTAAGAGATAAGTTTAAGCATATTAACATCCTTACAGTGTATTCACAGTATATTTATGAAATTTTATTGTATACCCACAAGAACAAAAGTAAATTTGTGAAAAATAGTGATAATCATAATCTAAACTTAAGAAATAAGGATAAACTGGCTGTTCCTAAATTTAGGCTTCATAAAGTGAGTAATTCTTTTGCGGGGAACTTTATTCGAATGTACAATACATTGCCAACCGAAATAGCAAATTTATCTGTCAATAAATTTAAAAAACTAATAAAAAGTAAATTGTGCCATAAAGCTTATTATAGTATTAATGATTTCTTAGATGACAAGGCGGCCTGGTTGTAACAACGTAACGAATTGCTCCTTTCTAAATAACTCTGTATTAGATTTAAGATGAAATATTTTGAAAAAAGCCGAGCTGAGTTTCTTGAGGGCTCTTCTCAGTCTCGTTGCATTTTGGAACCCTCGGTAGAGTCACACCAACTTCTGACGAATCTAAATAATTTTCTGAAAATTTCAAAGATAATAAACGTTATTTTATTTTATTTTATTTTATTTACAATATTATACGGTATTTTTTTTTGTGTTCCGTGCGCGCGGTTCTCTCCTACGTCCGTTACCGAGGGCCTCTGGGGAACACGCAGGGAATGATGTTTTTAGTCAATTTGAAATATAATATTTTAATACATATAAATAAATATTTTTGGACATTCTCACACAACGTCATCTAGCCCAAACTAAGCTATAAGCTTGTGCTATGGGATCTAGACAACTGATAAGCATAGTTATATATTTCTAAATACATACATAGTATACTTCGATATCGGGTTGTGAAGGTCAGATGGCAGTCGCTTCACGGAAAATATTGAAGTTAAACCGAATCGCAGTTAGACTAGAAAGCCGATCCCAACTGCGTTGATTGAAGGCTAGGTGGATGAAGATCAGGTACTTCGTTTGACCTTCCGGCAAGAATTCCGAGTGCACAACACCGCGGTAGTCAAAGAAAACAGTCATCACGACTTTGACTTTAGATCGACTTTGGTAAAGGAGCATTCGCGGCGAGAACTGAACTCTATTCCGGAAACAGCGTTCAAAAAAAGTTTTGATGATTGGATTATTCGTTTCTAAAGCAGCATTCTTTGAAGGTGATACAATAAATTTGGATGAATAACAAAAAAATTGTGTACTAGTATTATTGATCTTTTCCCGGTACTTTCTTGACAGAGTAAAAATACCCAAACTCCGAAACAAACGTTTGTTGTTGTTCGATTCCGGGTCGAATCACAAATGTTGATTCGACCCGGAATTGAACCTGGGGGACCCAGGGACAGCAGTCACATACCACTGCGCCACCGAGGCAGTCAAATCATATCTAGTATACTCATACAAAAACCCTATGATCTTTAGAATATCATTGCTTTAACACTGTACAGTAGAAGAATAAAATAACCCTCACTCCATATTATAAGGTATACATGTATACCTCGGTATATCTACTTCAGGGAATTTATGTAACAGAGCTTTAGTTCACTTTTAATACATAGAACTCAAAAGAGTATTATCGGCAAAGTATTAGTAGAGAAAACAGTAGGATTTTTGAAGTTAAATAAATCAAATACGCACTTTTTTGAAAGGTAATTTATATGGTTTATATTCATGCTGAATAGTAAAAGAAATAATAATATTCATTGTACTTTTTGATTTTCTAATACATTCATAGTAGAAGGGGCTTAAATCTGAAAACAAAATGGGTAAATCTATCTAATCAAAACAGCTACACTTTAATAATTGTCTTCACTACATATTATAAAATTGTCTGTCTTTGTGTTCGCGTCCGCTAGTTAAATATATAATAACCAGAGAGTTTCTTAAATAAAACGTCTAACTTTTGAAATAATGCAATTTGGTTACGGGGAGTTTTACCTACTCAATCTGTCGTTCCTTCTCTTGCGTTGTGAAGTCAGTGAATTGATCAATGATAAAAATCTGTTCAAATCGCATATTATTCCTATTCAGTTCTTTCAAATTTTCTACAAAAGCTTTGTAGTGAACATATTTATCGTTGGCATTTAAGTAGTGTCTATGGTACTTCTTTATGAAGTCTTCAAATATTTGCGGTGCTCTCTATATCAAAGTAAGGTTTTCGTGTTGCATTTATATCACTTACTAAACTAGTTGCTATCAACAACAAAACAATGATGACATAGTGCATATTGACGCGTTGCGTATTCGATGACTGAGTCGTTTGTTTATGAAATGGCAAGTCTCTGAATGTTCTTTAAATAGGATAGTTTTGATTAAATAATATTCAGCATGACTTATTGACCAAATAGGCAGTAGCGTTACATCTACGGAATTATTTAATTACATTAATTTTATATTTAATATGAAACATAATAATTTACGTATTATAGTACTAGCTGTTGCCCGCAGCTCCGCCTGCGTGTTACTTTAGATCTACATAACTTTTTTATTTATGAACCGATTGAAAACCAAACCTTAAATGTTAAGTTGAATAAACCACAACGCATTACTGGAAACCGCAAATTCAAATCAAAAATTTAAATCGGTTAAGCCGTTTCTGAGATTAGCGTGTTCAAACATTCAGACAAAAGTTCTAAAACCATTGTTTTGGGTTTTATTGCGTTCATAAAGCCCCTACAACAGTTTCTCTATTATATCTTCTATTATATTCTCTATTATACCATACAAATTCATCTTAAGATACGAAAATATGAAATATTATTTATTATCTTCGTCGTGTGTGGTAGTCGGTTGAATTGTATGGCGAGCGATATTGTATCTTAAGATAAAATATTATAGTACCTATCTTAGCCGTGTGCAGCGCCCCTTAGTGAACTCCACTGCGGGCGACGTAACCTAAGACAAACTTATTATTTGCGGCTGGTACAGTAATCGGGTCTAGGGATCGAACCGCAAAATTAAGTTTGTTTTTATAGCATATACTTTTCCGAGATAAAAAGTAAGCCAGTAGGTGCCCAGGATATTAAAGAATAATTATACCAAGTTTCATCGTAATCGAACCGGTAGTTATTGCGTGATGCCTGAACAAACAGACAGACAGACAGACAAAATTTTTTTTAATCAAATTTTTGGGTTGGGTGTCTGTCTAGTAACACCCCCTGCCATTTATTTTTTTGATATTTTCAATGTACAGAATTTTCACATAGATAGATAACTAAAATAAATCACACAATAGTACTCGTAATTTCACTCGGAAAGTTCTTCTTCTTTCTTTAAAAACGTGGCTCCATCGATGTTTATCGATGATTTCGTCAATATTAAGGTAATGCTTGATTAGTTGATAGTCCCGCACAGAAGAAGTAGTTATTCCTATACTAGCTCCAGGTGCAGGACAAGAAACGTTGTTCGCTATGTGAGTGTCTGGGAACCCGATTTTTGCGGAGCCCCAGAGGTAACCTAAAGAGCCACGGGCCACGCGCTCAGCAAAAATCGAACTCCCACTTGGAAAGTTAAACGTATATAATATGGCGAAGATGTAACCGTGCTATTTATGTAAACACACTTTCATATAAAACTGTGATATTTTGAATTTAAGTTTTACGTTAAATTCAAGGCTCAGTTAAAACCCTGCTCATTTGGAACAATTCTCGTGAAACCATTACAGAGATAAAAAATAGCCTGCAACACGCAAAAATAATACAGCTACCTACATTTAATGAAAAAGCATTCAGTTTAGTGTCAAAGAGCCTCACAAAAAAAAACTCACAAACTATTTTTACTTGTTTGTATGTAATACTAGCGGACGCCCTCTTGACAAATTATACGAGTATACACAAAAAACTTCCTTGAGACCCACTCTATCCATTGGTCGTAAAGTCGTAAAATCCGTTGCATAGTTTTAAAGATCGGGCGACTTTGTTTTATACTATGTGCTCTTGCGTCATTGTTCCAATGGCGCTGGAGGCGCTGGAGCGGGACCACAGGCCTGCGTCTCGAGAAATCGATGACCAGCGGTCCCAACTCCGCCAGGATCTCATGGACTCATGAAGGGTGCGACTTGAGCAACCCAAGTGGGGTACCACCATCATCGCGGCGGTGAGACCGATCATGGACGATTGGCTGCAGAGGCAGCATGGTGACCTCACGTATCGTGCGACGCAGATCGTTACCGGGCATGGATGCTTCGGTAGCTATCTGTTTCGCATCCGTCGCGAGGTCACACCCCGGTGTCAACACTGCGAGGTTTCCGACGACGACACCGCACTCCACACGTTGGTGGAGTGCTCAGCGTGGGCGAGTCAGCGCCGGGACCTCGTAGTGGGTCTGGGCGTGGATACCCTCTCGCTGGAGACTATGCTTCATGCCATGGTCTCCAGCGGGAGTAGGTGGAACGCGGCCGTGTCCTTCTGCGAGCAAGTCGTACTCGCGAAGGAGGCGGCCGAGAGGGAGAGGGAGCGTACCCTCCCCGCCGAGTTCCGTAGTCAGCGGCGAGGGCGCCGCAGACTCATCTACGTCCAAGACCATCGACCTCCATGATCGGGGCCTGAGGACGGCGAGATCGCCACCCGTCGTCCTTACAGAAGCAGGCTAGAAGGGTTGCGTGCTGCGGGGCCTTTGCCCCATAGCTCGCAACCAGATTCACTCACTGACGCGGGATAAAACCCTACCCCAACGACGCGGGATTCTCATCTCGACCCAACCCCCGAAGAGACCACAGAGGTGGTCAAAGTCCGCCGGGCGCCACTGGAAATAATACGTTCTGCTTGTAACCAGAGACGCCCGGCAACGGACGTTAGAGCGGCCGCGGCCTTGGTCCCGGAACTAAAAAAAAAAAAAAAACATAAAGAATTGTTTTGTTAATTCAAAATTATCTAGTATACCTGCTATCATTGCATTAACCTCTATTATTAGTATAGTAGTAGAATAATAAAATAACCCAAACTTCATATTATTAGGTATATACCTCGGTATATCTACTTCAGTGAATAGTAGCAGAGGTTTATTTAGTTCCCTTCTATTAAATAAAACTCAAAAGAGGATAATCGGAAAAGTATTAGTAGTGTAAATAATATTGGGAATAAATAAGTTACCGTCTGAGAATAGATTAAACTCCCTGGACCCATCCTGATAATATGCTAGTTTTTTAGGGTTCCGTAGTAAAAGTTTCGGAACCTTTATAGTTTCGTCATGTCCATTTGTCCGTCCGTCCTCGGCTTGTCCCAAACGGTTAGTGCTAAAAATGAAACTTTCCATTGAAATGTATATTTACTACGCCGACAAAGTGCTAAAATAAAATTTAGGGGTAGCTACCCTACAAAAAAAAATTGATAATCTACCTGAGTTTCTTGCTGGTATTTCTCAGGAGAAGCAACTTACCGAACCAGCGAAAGAATCATTTTCTAATGGTTATTTATGTACTTACTTAATTTAGTATTTTTATAATATTACTTGACAAAATTGTAAAATTTTGACATTCATATGTGCTATTTATGTGCCTAAACTGAATAAATGAAATTGATTCTTTGACACGTAAAGTAGGGTGATATTTTTTTCTCGCGTTTACTGGGTACGCGTGTGGTCATTATAGGTAGGTCTTTTAAAAACATTGAAAGGTTGCTTGAATGATTTTGTAATTTAAGTATCCGTTTAGCATATTTTTGCTAAAACAGGGCGTCCCCCCACCCTCTAAAATCTAAATGGCCAGCGTGAAGAACCTGAAAAAATTCATGATGGTAGTCCATGTTATGAACTTTAAAGGAAAACCATAACGGATGGTACATGGGGCACTCTAAAAGCTTTGCACTTCTAGCTAATCGGAACTATTTGAATTTCGAATGTTATATTTTTTTAAACGTTGCAACCTTCTTAGTAATAAAAAAAAACTATTGGCGGGAAATCGTTTGCCAATTGTTTTTTATCACACATCAAAGTTCTACGTATGCAACGAAAATGGAATTAAGTCGAAAAGATTTTAGAGCGATGATTTTTATGATTTTAAAAGTTCTCTCTCTCCGCAAGACTGTGCCGCTCGTCTTCAAAATGCTTTTGGGAGAGAAGCACTTTGTTTGAGCACCGTGAGGCGATGGTTTGCTGAATTTGAGAGAGGTCGAGTTTTTTTACATAACGAATTTCGTGAAGGGCGACCTTCAACTGCCGTCAACGAAAATAATGTGGCTATTGTTAAGCGGTTAATTGAAGAAAACCCGCGGATTATCTATGAGACAATTCGAGGACTATTGGGGATTGGTATGAGTCAAATCCAGAAAATTTTACACGACGAATTGAAAGTTAGGAAACTTTGTTGTCGTTGGATCCCTCATGAACTGACAGCGGAGCAGAAGCGGGCTCGCGTGGAATGGTGCTCACAGATGCTACTGAAGTACGACCACGGACATTCTAATGCTGTTTATGACATTGTCACAGGAGACGAAACGTGGATTTATTGTTTTGAACCCGAAAAAAAACAGCAATCTTGTGAATGGGTGTTTGAAAATGAGAACAAGCCAACAAAAGTGAGGCAGGCGAAAAACGTTGGTAAAAAAATGATCGCGTTTTTTTTCTCAGCTACGTGTCCCATCTGTACAATTCCACTTGAAGATCAAAAGAGTGTTAATGCCGAGTGGTATTCTACCATTTGTTTACCCAGGGTGTTCGAAAAAGTTCGCGTAAGACGACCCAAAAGCCGTGTTCTCGTACATCATGACAACGCTTCTTCACACACGGCCAACAAAACAAAGTCATTTTTAGCTTCCGAAAAAGTACAACTCGTCACCCATCCTGCGCATAGCCCCGATCTAGCACCCTGTGATTTCTGTGTTTTCCCCAAAATCAAAGATTTGATGAGAGGTTTCGCTTTTACCAACTCCGAAGAGGCAGTGATAGCGTTCAATCAGCACGCAGAAAACATGCCTTCAGATCTGTGGTCCTCCTGTTTTAAAAAATGGTTCGATCGCATGAAAAAATGTTTAAAATGTAAAGGAGAGTATTTTGAAAAGCAATAAACATAACATTTTGGTTTTAACATGTTGTTTTTTTAAGTTACGCAAAACTGTGTGACCTACGTATGACTCCGTTAGTTCAGGAGTTATAGAGGCTTTTATGGGTAACTACGGAACCCTATCTTATGCGTGACCCGACACGTAGGTTATTAGCCGGTTTTTTTTTTCACCTGTGCGTGATTTGAACTATGTCAAGCTGTAATATCTATTGTCAGGCTCATGTATACCTATATTAATTACATATTATGCTAACATTATTATACATCACATTTCTATACATACGGCAAATTATACTGAACGTTTGTCAGCTTGGGTCTGCTCGTTTTAATGAGACTACCGCGCTCTCTCGTTTCTGAATAATTCCTCATTAGGTACGCTAGCTTCGGCCCTTTGTGTAAAGAAACGCAATATTATTTTAAGTTCATTAAAAACTTTTCACGATTTTGTGAATTGTTTTACTGCAATAATTATTTTCATTCATTTGAACCTTGAATAAAATGATCCAAATCGGAGTTGTTACTGAGGACTTTGGACGAAAAAGCTTTATTGACGCGACTACCTATAGATTAAAAGGTCTCAATAAACATCCAATCCTTATTCGAACGCTCTTACGTCCTAAGGGGCCTCTATAACATTTCTGTGGTTCAAGTTATCCTCAACTGCACTCGGTGCACCTGCTACATCTCATGGAATCAACAAGATAACGGGTGAATTATGGACGTAATCAACAGCCTTGGCCTTCAGAAACTATAGACGTGATTCTGTGTTGTGAGATACCCAATTATTTATATTGTGTCTACGTTTCTCTTGTCATTAATATTTTTGTAAAAAAGGTTTCATCAGAGCAAAAGATTCTGGATAATTCTAAATAATACGTGCTCAGCCTAATGGCTGAATTATTGCAAGTCATACTATTTGTATTGCGTGTATGTTATTACTATTGTGATTATCGAATAATGAAATAAAGGATTCGTAGGTATATTTCAGGAATATATTTTAATATTGGTCGCCCGCGACTTCGTCCGCGTGGCAATTTGGATTTTTTCCCGTTCCCGTCGCGCCGCGTCATATTTTGAACAATTCACACAATGTCTTTATAAATTGTAGCCTATGTGTTATTCTGATGTATAAGCTATATTATTGTAAAGTTTCATTAAAATCCATTCAGTAGTTTTTACGTGAAAGAGTAACAAACATCCATACATACATACTCACAAACTTTCACGTTTATAATATTAGTAGGATAAGCAATTAAGTGTGCTAACATTTTCTCATATTGTTTTACAATATGAATCACAAAATCTTTAGTCTTGGGTTGGACTCGAACCAGCGACTGTTCCCTTTCCATAAGGAACGTTTCACCAACTGTCCAAGACAATTTCTAAGATAAAATTCCTTATGGAAAGTCTAAATTGTGTTTCATATTATAAAACTATATGAGGTATAAATTTAATACTATCAGGCGTTACTTTTCGGAAGTCCATAGTTAAATTAAATAAATCTAACTACTTTGCAATATTCCGCCACATGCAAATTACCCAACTCTCGTATTTATTCATGCACAAGTCCGCCCTCCAAACCCACTTAGGCCGAAAGAATAGAGAAATAATTTTGAAAATAGAATAAATATGAGAGTCTGGCTCGGCGCACGGCGACCGAGCCGTCGACATCTCCTGATGATGCCCCTGGTTGGGGGCGAAACACGTGTCGAGGTTTTTATTATTTTTTGCACGATAACACAACTCTCATATTTATTCTATTTTCAAAATTATTTCTCTATTCTTTCGGCCTAAGTGGGTTTGGAGGGCGGACTTGTGCATGAATAAATACGAGAGTTGGGTAATTTGCATGTGGCGGAATATTGCAAAGTAGTTAGATTTATTTAATTTTTATGAGGTATATTTGAATTTAGTTGCCCAATTATCTAAAATATCGACAAACCTACGAAATACATGTCAACAAAATACAATAAAAAATCGTTCAGCCGGAACATGTAGGCAGGTGAAAATATGGAAATTGGAATTTCCGTAACTATTCTGTCACTTTTCAAACAAACTCCGAGATTTTTATATGTTTGCTTTACTTATCAGTAGGTACATATTATAAAACAAAGTCCGTCTCCGCGTCTACTGTACCGATTTTCATGCTGTTTTCGTCATTGGATAGAGTGGTTATTTAGGAAGCTTTTAGGCTATACTATTACACTGAATTTTTTTTTCTTTACTCCTAGTAAAACACTCTGCTTTGTTTGATACTAGGAAGCGTTGTGTCTAAATGTGTTAGGTACCTACTTATATTCCGCCGGGCGCCACTGGAAATACCTTCTGCGTGTGTACCAGAGATGCCCGGCAACGGACGTAAGAGCGGCCGAGGCACGACGGAATTTAAAAAAATACTTATATTACTTACTTATTCCTAGTTATACGCACAGTAATACAATAATATTTCTAATAAACTAAAGCTACCTAAATCTTCACGTACTAAGAAGAAAATTAACTTGCTAATAAATTCTTTAGTAGAAGAATTATGTATAAAAGATTTCAGGGCAATTTATCAGACGCGCACCTATCTACCCTCATTGAATATTTAGATGGGAAATTACGTAGTAAATTCGAGAATGATGACTGAGTTACTTGAGCGTGTGGAGTATTATCACAAGAGCTTAATCATAATAAGGTACCTACCGAGATAGATTTGGATCTCTTTGGGTAAATCTTGTAGGATTCCTATAGTATATAGATCACAAAGCAACTAATTTCGGACCTGCGACGGCCGTGTAGCTCTATGGTATAGAGATAGATCCATATACTCGTAGTACCTATTGAATTGTCTGTGGGTATGACGCAAAAATTACGATATTGGCAAGATTATTTTGGTTGTATCTGCTAACTACCAATTCCAATATTCAATCTCAATCCATTTTCTTCTTCTTTTTTTGAAAACGTGGCTCTATCGATGTTCATCGATGATTTCGCCAATGTCAAAGTAATGCTTGATTTATCCCGCACAGAAGAACTAGTTACTCTGAACTAGTTCGCGGTGTGGGACAAGGAAACGTGTCGGTATTGCAATTGAGCGTTTGGGCCTGGATTGTTGCCCAGCGCCAAAGGCTGAAAGGCAACCAGCAACACGCTCCGCAAAAACCCAAAATATGGATCGAGATTGAAAATTTGATGAAAATAGAGATGAAAATATTTGGCTTGATAATTCCATAAATTTCTGTCAATACATTGACGCTAATTGTATGAATTATAAATCCAGGATAGCAAAATATGGATCGAGATTGAAATATTGGAATTGGTAGGTAGTAAGACTCTACTAGTTGGATCAAATTTCTTGTCATTGTTTTCCAAAATATATATTAAAGATATTTTTTTGTATTTCAAAGCAATCAGTTTGCTTAAACTATTCTTGAATATTAATATAGAAATTATAAATAATTAATATATTTTATAAGCAGTAAAGTATGTTAACTTTTTCTTAAAGTATAATTTTACAATATGAATAACAAAAACTATAGTTTTGGGCTGGACTCGAACCTAAGACTGATCCCTTTCCAGGAGGAATCCGTTCCTCCTGGAAAGGGATTTGTAATTGAAAGACCGTGAAACAGAAAAACAGACAAAAATTCTAAAAACCATTGTTTTGGGTTCTATTGCGTTCATAGAGCCCCCCTACAACAGTTTCTCTTCGATGTACAGACATCGACCACTTACAATGTTTTTTGTTATATGTATTGATGATTGATGTAGGCCTACATGGACATTAACGTTCTATAAAACGAACCCGGTATCATGTACCTACTTATTTTCGTACTTCGCTCGGATGAAAGTGATTTACGTTATCAAATGAGTATTTAAGTCTCCCGACGTATGTCATTATCCGGGGTTGGAACAGTTTTATCGCCCAGTTCCTTCTCGAGAACGACGGAGACGTGAGTCGTAAGTTCCGTCCCTGTCGTTTTACTGGTGATTGACGTTTCCGTAAGCTCCGGTGACCGTACTCTACTATAGTAGTTACTGAATCCTTGAAATGAATGCGTTATTTCTTGTTAAGAGATATATAAGTAGGATTTATATAGCAATAACCTTGTTAACTACGTTACACAGATCTTCGGTACTTTACAAAACTGGCCCGCGACCGAGCGTTGTTGCATAACGTGATTGTGGCCCGCGTCACCGACGCGGACTTGTGCACTAACTAATTCACATTTCCCATGGGACCATATTTATACTAACGAGATAATAGTCTATTACATATAACCCTGGTTTCTTTAAGCGGAGCGTGAAGAGGCACATCACTAGGTCGTCAAGTTGAGGCCCACTCTCTATATGTGTACGGTGAGAGTGACCCACAATCGCTAGACGTCGTCGCAACTTACCATCAAGCGGGGGCGGCGTCAGTTTGGCGTACTTAATAAAAAAAAATTGTTAATCAAGCGTGTCAGCTATTACTTTAAAAAAAAATTATAACAAACGCACACATACACTTCTGCTTTTAGCAGCAAAAATTAATACTTACTTAATTATGTTAAGACAGCAAACAACAGCAACAGTCTTAAACTAAGCATAGTAATTTTTAACGACTGGGGCCTATTTGACTTTTTGTATGGCCGTCATAGAACAAATAATAGTCAAAATGACATTATAATAATACTGCTTAAAGACGTTGTGGTAGGCCACCAGCTCTGTGTGTCTAGTACCAGTTCCTTAAGTTGATTTGCTCGAAATAGGTTTTCGTATTCCCCATACATGTCACCCTAGCGCCCCTTGCGGTAAGGTCAGGGAACTATGCGAATTGTATGGAGGAATACGAAAACATATTTCAAGCAAATTAACGTAAGGAGCTGGTACTAAACACACTGTATTATGTGGCATCAACAAAACAACAAGCAATGTGTGGGTGAGTAATGCAAAAAAAAGAAATCAGGACTGGGTACAGATGGATAATGTCTTATGGCTAGCGTAGACGATAGACGAAACCGTCTTAAGACAGTTTTTTGCTCCATTACAATGTATGGAAGCGCGCATACTATAGACTGTATTTAGTCAAAACTACAGTTGTGTCGGGTCCCGTACGTAGTTTCGAATGACGTTGCAGCGATAGGTCGTTGTGGCGAAAAACTTTTAGCGTGGTACGCTGGAGCGAAAACTCATTGAAGCGAATTCCACCAGGGCGAATGACGTAGTTTCGAATGACGTTGCAGTGATAGGTCGTTGTGGCGAAAAACTTTTAGCGTGGTTTGCCGGAGCGAAAACTCATTGAAGCGAAATCCACCAGGGCGAATGACACCGCAGCGACAAACATTGTGGCGAAAAATGTTTGAAATTACATATAATATGCAACTTTAAAACTATAAAGGCGAAATAAAAGACAGAAAGTAATAGTTTTAGTTTAATCAACAAAAAAGAACAGTGATTTTTTTTTATTAAATCATCACATATACAGGGTGTCCCAAAACTCAACCATAATCTAGGACCGGATGAAAGGCCAAGTTACACCAGTTCTGGGAAAAATAAAAAAAAACCATATCACTCAGTTCAGCGATAATAGACATGTTTCAAAAAAGTTGAAATTCGACACCCTTGGGCGCGTTTTCAAGTCCTGTGATCACCAATGTCCCTTTTTCGCTATGATTTTTTTTATTTCGTAATCTTCATTAACGATGCTATTAATCGCAACTACAAATTAACGCAAAAAACATTGTTAACTTAATAAAATAAGTTAAGTTTTAGTGAGTCATGGTTCACAAAAATATTGTTAGTTAACTTTGACACTTCATTTTGAAAAAAAAATGTACTACACTACCGTTGGCAAGTTATTTCAGAAGATGGCGCATTTAATCAAGATTTCAAAATTGTGTAACACTAGCCACTTTTCGTGCTATTAAAAATTTTATTTCCTATTTTTAGCAAATTGAGCTCATTTCAAAAATAATAATTGATACTTTTTTTTTATTAACAGATCGGGGTCTCGAGTGTGTGTGATGAACAAAAGTGATTGAATGAGATAGTCTGTCAAGAATATCCTAACAGATGGATCGGACGCAATGGTTCAATTTTATTGCTTCCTCGTTCCCCCGATCTAAATCCAGTTGATTTTTTTTACTGGGGATGCATCTTTTATGCATCAAAAATTCTCTTCGAAACCACTACAAAATCTATCAGAACTTCGCCAGAAAATTGATGCAGCGTCAGAATAAATAAATGCAAGGAGTTTTGCACGACTCGTGCCGAAGGCGAACAATTCGAACATTTACTTTAGTTTAAGGAGAATAATTAAATAAAAAGTTTTACGATGGTTCGTTCATTGTTTTTATAATTATTACATTTCTTCAAATTATTTTTTTTACAATAAGATTGGTTATTAACTGACTCAATTACCTCTTAGCTATAAATATTAATTTTATTTCAGACCAGAAACAAAAAATAACAAATTTTAGTAACAAAAATTCCTAATGTTAAGTTGTTCAAAATGAGCTCAATTTGCAAAAAATAAGAAATTTTTTGCAAATTTTATTAAGTTAACAATGTTTTTAGCATTAATTTGTAGTTGCGATTAATAGCATCGTTAATGAAGATTACGAAATTAAAAAAATAACAGCGAAATTGTGACATTGGTGATCACAGGACTTGAAAATGCGATCAAGGGTGTCGAATTTCAACTTTTTTGAAAAAATCTCTATTATCGCTGAACTGAGCGATATGGATTTTTTTTTTATCTTTCCCAGAACTGGTGTAACTTGGTCTTTCATCCGGTCCCAGATTATCGTTGAGTTTTGGGACACCCTGTATATAAACGGGTATTTAATGCTACAGCTCGTATAAAATCAACGGTGTTCATTTGGTTTTTATTTTTTATAATCTCTGCTATGGCTTTCCTTGTAGTTTATTTTTTTTTTGTTGGCGTCTGAGGGATTCTAGCCAGAATCCTTTCAATTTTATGAGCTGTTGTGTTCTGTTCTTCAATTAGTTTTTTCATACAGCCGTACAGTCCTAATTTCTTGTTGTCCAGTAAGGAATTCCACCTACGATGCCACGCTTCCACACTATTCTGAGTCCTTGGAAGCTGCAAATTATTATTTCTTTCAACAGACTATAAAGCAGGTGGAAACAGGGGTTGTAAACGTGATATGATAGTTTTGCCATTCGATTGCCGGGTATTGAACTCTCCCAAAACATAATATATTTCGAAGTAATCAGTGACTGCTCGAGCTCATGCGAGCGGTGTCATTCGCCCTGGTGGAATTCGCTTCAATGAGTTTTCACTCCAGCGTACCACGCTAAAAGTTTTTCGCCACAACGACCTATCGCTGCAACGTCATTCGAAACTACGTCATTCGCCCTTGTGGAATTCGCTTCAATGAGTTTTCGCTCCAGCGTCCACGCTAAAAGTTTTTCGCCACAACGACCTATCGCTGCAACGTCATTCGAATATACGTACGGGACCCAGTTGTGTCTATCGTCAGCGCTAGCCCTTACCAGTCATTGTTCTAATACGATATTATCTACCTTCTGATATTGGCTAACACTCATTGTACCTACAATTAAATATTTAATTGTATCCACGCTTTCATTTGACAAATTTTGTAACCCTTTGACCCTTGCTGTTGTTTAAATATTTATGAGAAGGTATTACATTGTGTTTGAGTTGCTCATCTTTGTAGTATTAATTCTTGTTAACGCAATGAGTGTTTCGTATTTAGTATAAATACTTATCGTGTAATACTTTTTATTTTTATATTTAAAAATACTTCGATAATCGGCAGTTGGTGAAATCTGTAATAATTATAATAATACATTTGTGGTCTGATTCCATTAATGTTTGCTAGTATCTAACTAAATATGGAGAGTTCGACATTAGCCAGAAGGCATAGAAGGTAATTTAACATAATATTAAGTATAAGATTACAAAATACATAATTATGTACCAAAAATATTTACACATCAAAATATCGTTCAAAAAATCCTCCGCGTCATGTAATTCAGTGTTGCCATAAAGCAAAACCGGCCAGCTCTTAAAGAGTAAAATGAGTATTTCGTAAAGTACTTATTCGGTACCACTTATTATGTAGAATATTATACTTTTGACTGTGGAATTTGCTACCCATAGTATTTACAAAGTTTTATTGACTGAATGGAGCCTTTGAAAATTGCAGAAGACATAAAGTAAGTTGTGCATGCCTAAAATGTATGCTTATAATTACTCTATATGCAAATATAACCTTTAATAAACTGATAGGCTGACCTTACAATTCAGATGTCGTAAAACGCAACACTCTGCTAACATTGTAACAGTAGGTAATACCTGCTGTAGAGGTTGGTGGCCGTAATGTATTCAATCCGGTGGCTGTTTCTAACATCTGTTCATTAAATTGCCTCAGTAAAGTGAGCAGTTTTCTTTATATTGAATAATGCTTTCATGTAAAACAGTAAGATTTTAACTGATTTTAAAAAGGATGATGTTCTCGATTTAAGATTTTCTCATAGGTCTTTCGTCCATACGGCTTTAAAAGAATCTCTGAAACATATTTCGAGTAGACCCAAACAGCCCGGAAAGTAATGAACCGATTTTAAGAATTCTTTCAAGGTTCGAAAGCTATTTTCAGAAGTAACATTAAGTTACTTTTTATCCCAGTAATGTGTTCCAGTGTGAATTGGGAAAGAAAAAGAACGCGAGCAGAGCCGCGGACACCTGTTAGTTTAAACATAAATTTGCAATGATTTTTTTCAACGATATAAAGGTTCAGTGCTCTTTTTCAGACGCCATTTTTCTTTAAATACCGTGAACTTTAAATGTCAACGCTTATATCATTAACATCTTTAACATTTTTAAGAAATAAAATCCTTTCAAAGTACATATTCTTACCTACTATTATACTTTTCGAAAACATCATGAAAATACGTAAAATGAACGATGAATTCTCGGTTTGTTGCGGTTTGCTGCAAAATATGTCAATTTGCCTGGCATGCACGACTTCACAAAGGAACTCAGTAAGTCTGAAAAATGTACATACCATTCTACAAATTTGTTATTTCCTTCCACTTGAAACATGTAAAGTTATTAGTTCTACATTTATACGTAGGTCACACTATACGTTTTGCGTAACTTAAAAAAACAACATGTTAAAACCAAAATATTATGTTTATTGCTTTTTAAAATACTCTCCTTTACATTTTAAAATTTTTTTCATGTGATCGAACCATTTTTAAAACAGGAGGACCACAGAGCTGAAGGCATGTTTTCTACTTGCTGATTGAACGCTATCACTGCCTCTTCGGAGTTGGTAAAAAGTGAAACCTCTCATCAAATCTTTGATTTTGGGGAAAATATAGAAATCACAGGGTGCTAGGTCTGGGCTATGCGCAGGATGGGTGACAAGTTGTACTTTTTCGGAAGCTAAAAATGACTTTGTTCTGTTGGCCGTGTGTGAACAAGCGATTTCATGATGTAGGAGAACGCGGCTTTTGGGTCGTCTTTCGTGAACTTTTTCTAACACCCTGGGTAAACAAATGGTAGAATACCACTCGGCATTAACACTCTTTTGATCTTCAAGTGGAATTGTACAGATGGGACCCGTAGCTGAGAAATAAAACAAGATAATTTTTTACCAACGTTTCTGGCCTGCCTCACTTTTGTTGGCTTGTTCTCATTTTCAAATACCCATTCACAAGATTGCTGTTTTTTTTCGGATTCAAAACAATAAATCCACGTTTCGTCTCCTGTGACAATGTCATAAACAGCATTAGAATATCCGTGGTCGTACTTCAGTAGCATCTGTGAGCACCATTCCACGCGAGCTCGCTTCTGCTCCGCTGTCAGTTAATGAGGGATCCAACGACAACAAAGTTTCCGAACTTTCAATTCTTCGTGTAAAATTTTCTGGATTTGACTGTAACCAATCCCCAATAGTCCTCGAATTGTCTCATAGGTAATCCGCGGGTTTTCTTCAATTAACCGCTTAACAGTAGCCACATTATTTTGGCATTAACGTGGCAACACAGCCAGCATTCTGGGAACCTTCCCAGTCGGCAATGACGCGGAGGATTGTTTAAACGATATTTTGTAATGTAAATTTTTTTAGTATATAATTATGTATACTCGTATTTTGTACATTTTAATTCTTATCTATACTTATAATAAATCTGTAGAAATGAAAATTCCGTACATTGAAAATATAAAAAAAAAATGCTTGCCATTTATTTTGGTGTTACTAGACCGACACCGAACCCAAAAATGTGATTAAAAATTTTTTCAGTTCAGGCAGTTCAGGCATCACGCAAAAACTACCGGTTCGATTACGATGAAACTTGGTATAATTATTCTTTAATATCATGGGCACCACACTGGGTACTCTTTATCCCGAAAAAGTATATACAATAAAAAAACAAACTTAATTTTGCGGTTCGATCCCTAGACCTGAGTACTAACCAACCGCAAATAATATGTTTGTCGTAGGTTTATTTTTATTTTTTTATTTTGGATTCGCCAAATTGACGCCGCCCGCCTGGCGGTAAGTCGTGACGACGTCTAGCGATTGTGGGCCACTCTCGCAGCACACAATACTAGAGAGAGTGGCCCTCAACTTGACGACCTACTGATGTGCCTCTTCACGCTCCGCTTAAAGAACCCAGGGTTATATGTGGGAGGAAACACGTGTACAGGCAGGGCGTTCCAGGCCACTATCATTCGGCAGAGAAACGAACGTCTAAAACGTTCAGTTCTCACGAACATGCTATCCACTGTGTGGGAGTGGCATCTCTGCCCGGCACGCGTTGTTCGGGATCGGAAGCAAGAGGGAGGGATCAGATTGAAGAGCTCTTCAGAACAAGTTACGTCACCCGCAGTGGAGTTCGCTAAGGGGCGCTGCACACAGCTAAGATACTATAAAATTTTAACTTAAGATACAATATCGCTCGCCATACAATTCAATGGACTATCACACACGACGTAGATAATAAATAATATTTCATATTTTCGTATTTCGTATCTTAAGATGAATTTTTATGGTATAATAGAGAATATAATAGATAAACTGGCTTTATGAACGCAATAAATTCCAAAACAATGGTTTTTAGAACTTTTGTCTGTTTGTCTGAATGTTTGAACACGCTAATCTCAGAAACGATTTGATTTTTTGATTTGAATTTGCGGTTTGGTTTTCAATCTCTTCATAAATAAAAAGTTATGTAGCTCTAAAGTAACATGCAGGCGGAGCTGCGGGCAACAGCTAGTTGTAAATAAATAACTAGTAATATTGCAGAAAATGTCACTCACGTGATGCATTTTTTGGTACTTTTCTAATATCATTGGTTAAATATCAACTTAAACTCGACGCTGTAACCCTGCAGACAGAGACACAGGCGTCCGCTAGCAGTTTACTCTGAGTGCTATGCTAATATGCAATGATTTGTATACACGAGGAAAATGAAAACATACGTGCGCTCTCCAATTTTATACCATTCACTCACACACCAGATGATTCATAGCAAATAAGGGACTTTACAAATGACTGTTTTTTGAACAAAATTCTTTCATTTATTAAATTCTGCGTTATGGGTTACCTGCGTTGGGATTTGCTTTTGAAAGCTTTACAAATATCTCATTCATTTTATGTATAAATTATACTATGCTACATATTATATAACTACAGGTCAGAAATATGTTGATATCACAATGTAGAGGTGTTTGTGGTTGTTATAGGGTTCAATAGATTTATATTAATTAAATTAGTATTTAGTTCTTTTAGGGGTCCAGGGTCGCAACGGACAATTCTCTGGTAAACCCAGTTAGAAACAATAGGCTTAGCCTATTGCTTCTAACTGGGTTTACCAGAGAATTGTTAGGCTAGCCTTGCCAACTGGGTCTGATCTTTCATTTAGTCCAAGGAGGTCCTCGACTGCCTTCCTCTTCCATTCTTCCTTCAATTATATGGACATCAGGTAATCTGAATGTACCTTCATATCATACTTTTAAAAAATAAATCAATAAATAAATAAACTATTTTGTTAGCATGTAAAACAATAAATCATAAAATGTATGTATTGTTTGTATGAAATAGATGAATACTGCCTCGGTGGCGCAGTGGTACCTACCTATGTGAATGCGACTGCCGTCCCTGAGGTCCCGGTTTCGTTTCCGGGGTCGAATCAAAATATTTGCGTGATCCACAAATGTTTGTTTCGGAGTTTGGGTATTTTCTATGTATACTTAGTATGTATTTAGAAAAAAAAGTAAGTTTTCGTGCCTCGGAAAGCACGTCAAGCCGTCTCGTTGGTCCCGGTTGTCATACGAACATATTATATAGCAATCGCTACGGGTATTTGGAGCCCTAAAACAAAATCGGACTGTTGTAACTACAGAGCTTCGATATCGCCCATGGGTTGTCGAGGTCAGATGGCAGTCGCTCCACGGAAAATATTGAAGTTCAGCCGCATCGCCGTCAGACTGGAAAGCCGAGGAAAAAGGCCCCCTTAGATGATTATATAGGTTATGAAACGCGAAAGTTTAAAACTGTCTGAATATAATCTAAATCTTGTGTTATTTATGTAAGTTTTCGTCTTATCTATCACCGTAAACTAATAGTTTCCTTCGCTTAAGTTGAATACATACCTACATAAATAAACTAGCTTGATTTATCCCCATCTTGTTCTTAACATACTATATTTATCCCTTCCTTTATACACAAAGGGAGAGACCCTTTAACAAACAATATATTCATATATCATAGTAATCGGAGCTCTTTGCTGCTGAATTGTTCTAGACATACATACATTTGCTTATAATATATAGCAGGATAATTTATGTTGAAAGATAGTCACTATTTATTGCTATTACCGCGGCTTTGTAGTACAATAACTAATATCAATGACAACCCCAGACAAAACTAAAGTGATTTATTAACTTCTGTATGTTATGGCTGATATCATAATGTACAGTGAATTCCCGTGAATCCATCCGCGTTCGAGTTCTCTGTCTCACAATAACATAGGTAGGTACACAGGTTACAAAAGAGGACAGTCCGTGCCATTTATTGTTTAGGTAAGAGAGATTCTCTTAGGGAGCGATTTAAAGATATTAATGTTTTAACTGTAGCTTCCCAATATATATTTGATAACATACTGTATGTCAGGAAAAATATATCTAGCTATACTAAAGTAAGTGACGTTACAGACAGAAATCTACGTAATAAAAATAAACTACTCCCTCCGTGTTATCGGCTTAGCAAGGTTAGTCATTCTTTCAAGGGGGAAGTTATACGCTTTTATAATAAATTGCCTGAATCGGTTCTTTGTATGCCCGACAATAAATTTAAAACCTTTATAAAGACCACTTTATGTCAAAAAGCATATTATAAGACAGTTGATTTGCCTTAACGATGAAAGTGTCTGGCTTGAGCATGGTGCAGGCGCCTCCTAAAATGCCGTAATTGTAGCATATTTTGTACTTAGGTGACTATAACTTTTTATAATTTTTTTTTGTTGCAATGTACACGCTTTTTAATTTTGACACGAGACCAATGTACATTCGGTCACATTTAGTCTTAAGAAAATGTGTAAATGAGTCAATTATTGAAAAAGAGTGACCGAGAGTTTTATTGCCAGGTTCTTTCTCTCGGTTCTACTTATTGCTTTGCGAATCTGGCAGTAAATGTAAATATAGAAGCAATGATATTATTTATTTTAAGTACTTACTGTACGTGCTACGTTTGTAAGAGCCATTTAGTGACCTATACAAATAAATAAATCATTTCATTTCAGGTATACCTTTATCCAGGGATGAAAGTAACTATAGGCGTGATCATTACATACATACATACAGTCCCTCTCCATTCCACAGACTCTGGAATTCCATTTGCTACGATCCTGGCATACTACTTTTGCTTCTTTCACTTTCATAACTATTTTCATGCATGCTCTCCTAGGTTCAGAGTACCCGGTCCTTTTATGAAAACATCTCCAATTTGGTCAAAGTGCGTTCGCCTAGGTCGACCTTTACCTGCCTGTCTATCCACGCCCACCTTATGTATCTGTTTCGTCAATCTGCTTTATGATATTCGTGTTCACTATGTGTTATATATGAAAGTATAGTAAGTAATTCCTGTTATTACACGTGAAATACTTTCAGATTTCGTCACATGTCCTGGGCTATGTGATAAGAATAGACTAATGACTAAAGTATACAAATTCTTGCTATCTGTCCGTGTGGCCGAAGACCCGGGTTAACCTGTCAATAGTGTCAATAATGTTATGTATGCGTATTATATAGTAACTAACTAAATTAACAGGCGAATATCAAACTATTTCTAGCTTCAACCAAACTTGCTTTAATCTTCGTCTGAACTAGACTCCATGCGCTCGTATGTGTGCTAGATAACTTTATTACCCCGAAGCGCAGTGTCAAGAACATCAGAGCACATAATAATATATCTTAATGTTATAATATTTGTTATTCAATAGTTGTAAAAGAGGATAATTTTACCAAATGTTGGACTTTGGTACTATTAAGTAGGTAGTAAAAACTAAAATTACTTTAAACTTAACTTTTCCTTTTACTTCTTGCTCTGTTCCATTTACGAATTCACTTGATAGCCTACATAATACACAACGCTGGCCAGATTTTAAATACTGACTTGGTAAATACTTGGCAATAAATTGCTTAGTCTTCCGCAGTTCCATTAAAAAACGATTAAAAAGTCTAGTCTAAGCTTTTTACGGAATAAAATGACTTCAAAACGTAGGTCGTCTACATTAAGTTCAGTACAACATGTACCAATTTTGCAATGGACGTACCATTGCGTATTGTATTCGTTTCAGTGAGTTGGCTGTTTCCATTCAGCGAGTCGATTTTCTGCACTCTCGTTACTCGGAATGGTCAGTCGTGTTTCAACTTGAGTGTGTAACTTCTACCTATAACCTACATACTATATATACCATGCTATTAATTTAATTTAATTTTGGTAGTAACTAATTTCACCTTTTCACTAGGTACTTCTCTTATCGTACCAAATTGTTAGATGTTTGTAAAATATTGAGCTGATGAACCCGGTATACGTTGTACGTCGTGTGGCGTGAGCCGTTTTGAATTGACTAACTACTCGTACTTAGTACCGTGGTAGAACAATAAAAAAGCATCCAAAATTTTATAGTCTGCCGTTTTAGAGATATTGCTAAAAGTCTGAACGACGCTTTACAGGAAAATAAGGCTGATTATTTCCTAGCTCAAAGAATACCTAGTATCGCCATCGAACGTGACAACGCAGACAACTTTTTGGGAACTTCCCAGTTATTAGCAATGACGTGTAGAACTATTTACACAACCTTTTGTAAATATTGCAAGCAGGCTTAATTTCTTGATTTTTTTGTACAAATATATTTCTTACACTTGGTAATTGATTTACCAAGAAATTGAATTACAATTGATAATTTAGTCACATTAGATATTAAGCCTGCTTAAAATATTTACAAAAGGTTGTGTAAAAAGTCCTTAAACATCTAAAAGTCAGTTAATGATATCCTAAACGATTACGACTCTGTATTTGACACCAAAGTAATTGTATCTTAAATATGCAAGAAGGCAAGAAGTCACTGACTTTAAATTATTTTAATCTTGTCTGTGACATTGTTAAAATGTTTCACAAAAAGGTGGACGTAAAAACATTAAACACTTGTTTGAGCGATATTCTGGCTTATTAATAGATATAATACACTAATATTTCTTCTGCTAGGCTCTTATTATTTTAGTTTATGATTGCTCGGACTGCAGAGTTTATATGTATATTAATGATGAGGTATGTACTCGTAACGTAACAACAAGTCCAGGCTGTTGAAATTTTGGTTTGAATTATGGAGAGGTTATGGATTTTCGATAGTATCCGGTAACGACAATAGGCTTGCCCCGTACTACTTGGGCCCAACAAAACAATTGGCAAAGAGTAGGTGTATAATGCACCTCTGCCTACCACTTCCGTGATATTCATCATCATAAGCAGATCTCGGACGAAATACTTATTAAACGTGACCCATACACCGCAATAGGCTTCCCGGATTTAAGACAAACGCGTGAATTAAGTACCTACACGGAGAAACCGGTGACCCGGAACCTTTTAATGAACATTGTAGTACAGAATAGGGAATTGATTGTAGCCTCGACGTAGTTAACTTTCACATGACTGTGATTGTATTGCATCATCACTTTATAAAACAAAGTCACTTCCGTACGTATGTAGGTATGCTTAGATCTTTAAAACTAAGTAACGGATTTTGATGCGGTTGTCACCTATGGATAGAGTGGTTCTCGAGGAAGGTTTTGTGTATATAATTTGTCAAGCGGGTGAAGTCGCGGGCGTCCGCTAGTAACCTTTATAATAATATTTAACGACAATATTCCGACTATTAGCTATACATTTTTTAAGCCCCGACGGAAATCGAGGGGTGTTTAAGTCTGCCGACAGCGCCCTGATATGGTATGGTATTATCATATCCTTACGAAGACGAACCCGTGACACCGGGCATTAAAGATACTTGCGTATTATTAACTTGTCACCACTCTTTTGTCGAGAGGAAAAATAAAAAATCGTTTCATTTCTTACCCCTCAAAAAGGTTTAATTTCTTACCCCTCAAAAAGGTTTAATTTCTCCTAACCATAAATAATTTGCCAAATCGTTTTACTTTTTTTGGAACGGTCTAATTGAATTAAAAAGTAAACTGTCAGTGTCAGTTTATCTCGGTGAGGTAAAAGCCCCAGAGAAATTATTCTTCTCGGCCGTAATAAATTAGAAAGTGCTCAGTAAAATGGAAATTCTACGTTCGGCTAGACACACGAGGACATTAATCGATCATTTATATCACAATTTAGTATTTATTATTTGAAGAAATCGAGAAGGTGGCGGTTTTAGAGTGTATTGAAGCGGTAGCACATTAGTGATATCCACCTTACACATTGCATCTAATATGATAAAGGAAATAATCGAAGATAATTACCTATTTTATCGATAACCTTACTATAGATGTATATCATTCTTATGAAGTTCAAGCTATTGTATTAAAAGTGTGGTAGCCATGAAAATATATAAATTAATACACCGTTATTCCAAGCAAGTTTGTTTCAATTGTATGGTTACTGTAATCGTATGTAAATTTGAGTCAAAAAAAATCGATGTTTTAGGACGGTGTCGTAGCCGTCTTAGCCGTCTCATCTTAGCCGGTAAACCACGGGTTTGAGTCCTTAGAGAACACTACTTTTCGTTTTAGTCATGTTGAGTTCTTGTCCCTATACACAACGCGACTGACGAAAAGTGTGTGTATAATATGTATCTGTCTACCTCTTGTATAATACCTGCAAGCCTGATATAGGCTTTGCAATTTATGTTGTAAATAAATAATTATTTAGTGTGTTGTATTCAAAAAAACACTAAAAATATCCATAAGCATGTAAATCATATTGTTCATTGGTATGCAACGATGTTCGGAATAAAATGATTGAAATAAATTCACAGCAAAATCATAAAAATAATCAATCTGTACGTATGTTGACATGTCAAGCTCGACAATTTTATTTATTGTAAAACGAGGTCTATTTGAATTAAAACATCGTCGACGTCACGTCCGCATCCGCCTCACCAAGTATTTTAACATCCGCGTCGTTTGTACAATGCTTCAAACGTGTTTAACATTTTAATATAGTACCTAGAACAATTTCCTCTTTGCAAATTCCGTGTTTATTGATCTATAAATTGACTGCCTACATAATGGATAGCGACGGCTTATTTGTAGCAGGTTCTTTAGTCAAGAACCTGCTACAAAAAGCCGTCGCTATCCACTAGTTAGACTTTAAGCCCACCAGGTGTTTGAATGCTTACGTGGAGGCCCTACATACATCCAGCCCCATCTAACGAAGATAACCCGAACTACATGTAGGTATATTGTAAGTATTACCAGTATTACTGACGGCCGCACGAATTTTTCACTAATTACAAGCCAAATCTCATAGACGTCAATAGATAAGTGATAAATTAAAATATGTTTTTGCTGCCTTTGCATACTAAACCGTGCGAACGAAGCCGGAGATTTGCTAGTTATAGTTAATGTACATAAATATTACATGATGAACAAACACACTGTCGATGACACACGAGCAATGAGTTCGACTATTTCTTTAAGATGACAGTGTAGTCGAACATCTTTGATAATTCTGTAAAGCGAAACCGGTCAGGTCAAAATCATATAAATCAGTGTAATAGTGTACAAGTGTATTTGTTCATCATGAACTATACTATAAGTTCCATCAAGCGCCGACAATCAAAAAAAAAAACTACACAAAAATATTCTTTAAAAAAATCTTTTCGTTATCTCAAACTGTTACGTTTATTTGTCCCACGGGGTCTATTACGAAGGTTTTTATATAAAGGGAGGGACCGTCCCATAAGGGTTAAACGACCTTCGCTGTGTTGGTTTACTGTTAGGGTACTTAACATATGTCTTGTTTATTGGGTGCTAACTTTTAACACTCGCTACCTTTGTAAAGCTGTGACAAATTTAGAACTACAATCTATATGGGGTTGGAATATGTGAGCTGGAGAGTGCTGAATGAAATCGCCAGGGAGATTTATGTACCACACTGGCACTGGTAAGATTTTAATGAAAGTTATTTCATGACGCGCCCGACTCATCTTCACACTGCTCTGTCACATTGGTGTTACGGTTATATCAAAAATGCGTGTCAGTACTATTCAATAAATGTTCAATATTGTAACGCTATTAACCAGGTAACCAACCAGGCAGGAAACGTGTGACTTTGCAGCTATGCGAAGTGATCCTCTTTTTCGTCAGCACCCGCATCGGCGTCCTGTCGCCCCGTAGGCGATTTATGGACTAGGCGGTCACACTATAGTAGATGACATCCAGTTGTCATAGCTTAAATGAAACTACCAACCGATCGACTGATATAGTGTTACCAAACCACGCCACTCTGTCTGATTCAACACGCATGTTGTTGACCACCAGACAGAATAGCGTAGCGTGGTATCTACACAACATTGATACGGTTTATGACCGTGACCGATCACAACATAGCGTAGCATGTCCTGTAGAGATGTCACGCATGTTCAAGTGTGCACCTGGCTTTAGGGAGCCAAGTCAACCTTACCTGTAAATGGTTAACACATAAAAGTTCCCGACCTATAAGTTTCGTAGCAGTGAGCTACGAATAAATCTCAAGAACGTATCATTGTTATCTATTATTAAGTAAGTAAACTTACTACTAAAATAAATCACTACAACATTAATCTATATTTTCTTGGTTACAGTTAGGTACAAAACTTGCAACAACTCAAATACAACCAACCAGTCATAAAATTGTCTACAAAAATACCAAAACAACATCTCTCCACTAACATCTATAATTTGTCCCACGTTCTTAAACTAATGTTTGCTACAAATAATAATTTGGTAATTCAGATGCGTGGATCTTATAGAAGAAAAATTAACCAAAAACAGAAATTATTATTTTAAACCCTTCATATTAATTGACTAACCCTATCCAAATTTATATTGAATTTCAATTCTCAACTTTCAATATAGTAAGCTTTGGGGGTTGTTTGAAATTACGACCGTACTGCAATTACTGTTACACTAATAGGCAGCTGAATAACAACAGTTTCCGACTCCCTTCAAAACAACCCAAAGTAGGTTAAATGCACTGCAACAGCCTTTATGAAAAACCTTACTACCGTTTTTATTAAGTAGTTTTATTTGCTATTTTACGCCTTTTTAGGGTTCCGAGACTTGAACTATGAAGTATCGGAACCCTTATAGTTTCGTCATGTCTGTCCATCCGTTTCTCCTCGGCTTTCCTCCCAAATAGTGAGTGCTAGAAGCAAGAAAATTTCGATGAGTATGTGTATAAAATGCTTTGACAAAGTGCTATAAGCAAATCATTCTTAGGTTACATGTAGGGGAGCCCTAGCGTGAGGAGGGTTTTTTTACTTGCGTAATAACGGAGAGAAATAGAGAGAACTCTGGTAGTTCAGGAGTTATACTGGCTAATATGGGTGACTACGGAACAATATTCTGTGTGTGGCCCGACACGCATTTAGCCGGTTTTATGGAAAGGAAGGCTATCTTATGCTCATTTGTTGGTCAGCAGGTGTACCATATTTCACTATACAAACCCAGGAGAAGTGTCGTCTCGAAAAGTTGGGGAGAGACATATTATATCAAATTATATGCCTTCTTCTTTGGCCCCGAGTAAATGGAGGTAAGCGTTACCACTAACTGAGCGGTACTTATGTTTCACAGAACCTGTTCGTTGGCTTGGGTCTCCAGGATCTGGGTGGGACTCCAAGAACTTCCTAGCTCCCTCGTACACGTTATTAAGACATTTAGCAAAAAAAACTGTTTAACCATCGCAATGGGACCAAATTTTAATGGGACCACATGAGAAGCGCGACTAGCCTTCAATTAAAGAAATATTTCTAAATCGCTTCACCCAGTCGTAAGTTATTAGGTAATAAACATAAAAAAACATACAGTCGAATTTAGAACCTCCTCCTTTTTTAAGGCCGGTTAATTCTCCATCGTATGAAAGTTCACAAGTGCCTACTGACGTACCTACTAAAGAAGGCTCTAGTCTTCAAAAGAATAAAACACTGCAGTTAGATTCCACCCATTAATTTCGTTTACGTTTGCAAAGAACAAGAATTAATTGTATCATTTGCAAGTCACAAACAGAAAAATTAATTATTCACAGCTCGGAGATGCGTTTACAACTCATTTACGTTAGACAATATGCAGTTCCATTTTGGCATTAGATCTTAGATCGTAGAGATCATGACATATAGGTACCTTCGCCAGGCCTATGTGAAGGCTGATTTACACAGGGCTAGTTACTGACTTCGAATTCGAGACAAGTCAGCGCTGACCCGAGAAAGATTTGAAGTCAGTGCTGACTGGTATATTCACACACGAATATTTTGAGGTCAGTCGTACTGACTTGTGCACTGACCCTGTGAAAACGTGCCTTAACTCGCCTAACAATCGCAAAAAATACTTGACGTCAGCGACAACTTGAAGTTGTAAGTCAGTAAGGGTTGTCTCTTGTTTGTGATACGGCATTGACCATAGAGTTGATATCGAGGCATTAACGTCATTTTTACTGGTCAAATTATGCTGGTACTTTCCTGACAACCCTAGCGTTCGAATTATGTTCTCTGTAAACAAAAGAATGTGCTTTAATTAACGTCAGAGTGCAAGTTCTGTATGTAAGTACCATTCCCTATTCTGTGCCTTCGCTTCGTATGATAATCGAAGTCGCCTTCTTTTGTAAAACCATTAAAAATTGTATTAAGTAGGTACCTACCTCAGGGCAAATATCTCTATACTACGTATATATAGAGCGCTGATAACCGGTCTGAATCATTAACACACACTCTGCAAGTCTGAAAAGTCAATCAGTCGAGGATGACGTAACGTCACTACAGCTTCCCAAGTTAAGTTTGCGTGTGACAAAAAATGGAACTAATAATTGTTTGTAGTTATTGTTCAGAGATCATTTTTTGACGTGTTTTAATGTAATGTGGCACTCCTAGTGGAACGCAAACATATACTGGGCAACCTCTATCAGAGCTACTTAGTAGTTGCCACGAAGAAAACGGTTGAGATCTGAGGTACCTACTTAAAATATGAAGTAATAAAGTAAGTAAGTAAAGAAAAAAATTGTACGGTCGGAGGACCCTCCGTGAGGAACGAAGTTCTTAACACAACTGCAACGCAACCCAACCTGTTCGTTTTACTAACAAGACCGATGGTAAATTAAAAAAAAAACAAAAAAAAGCGGACTATATTTTGACTTCTGCGGACCACCGGTTGAGAACCACTGATAAGCGTAAAGTGACGATTTCTACTAAATCGCACTACCCGTAAGCCGCGTTAGAGAACTTCGTTCCATAAATACCTCTATAATTGTTTAGAAAATTCCCAAGGTTCAGAATAAATATTTACAGATCGTAAAAACATTCGTTTGAACCCGCGGGCCCTGCGTGAACAGTCGTATAAAACACCAAAGATGTTCTAAAATAAAATGAAATACAAGAGCGACTTTTATTAGTTATCTATGGAATCCTACTTCAAATCCTGAGATAATTAATAGTAATGTGGGAAGTAGGTACGCCGTAATGTAATGGAGTCACATTATTTGTTTGGCTATAGGTCAAGAGCTTTATTGTAGACATTGGTCACCAGATTCGGAATAAGACAAGTAGCTCTAATTCCAGGTCCTTCTTGGTGGGGTAAGTAATAGATGATATGACAACAAAATCTCTAATATTTACAACATATAACAACGGAACCTATAATTTTATTTAATATAGCGATTAGCTAATATAATGAACGATTGATATAATTTTCAAATAACTAAGTAATTTTTATAAGCATAATATACATTAAATATAAAATCGTTTGACATACCACTCAAAAGATATAAAACTTATTTGGTCTAATATGATTAAAACGGGTCTCCCTTGTTTGACCGGAAGGAATTTGACAAATATTCACTTCGCAAAAAAATTTTCGCATAATTTCATTTGCCAAATTATTACTTAGCAAAAAATCTATTCACAAAAAATTGTAACGCAAACCTAATGTTTGGGAAAACTATAACTTGTTTACCAACTAGTTCTTTTAACATTTTTTACTTAGTCAAATAACCATTTTTTTAAATCCTAATGTAAATAGCTCAGTTCCGGGTAACCTACTAAAACAATCTTTGTTCTATTAATGCAAGTCGCTGGCATAGGAGGTCACAGTTTTAACCTAACCGAACCTACCCATTTTGTTTTCACCAAACGTTTATTGTCTGAAGATTGTTTGTACTCAGAGTCGGGGTGTTAACCATAATGACATTTTTTATATATTATATATTAAACGTTAGACCAAATCATTTTCGATTACATAAACGTTATATCAAACAACGTTATACTAATTAAGTTTTAGAATAAATAAATGTTATATGTAAAGAAATTATATCAACAGTTGGTATTATCTCACGTTGATTATATCTTATGAACGATAATAAAATGAAATTAGACCAAATGAGTTTATACTCGTACCTTATGAGACGCACCCTTCTTGGTGCAAAGGTTTTCCATTGCCATTCAACGCGGCAACCCTACCAACACCATAGGCAGTGCCGGGCCGCGAACGATAAGAGACGAGTATCATCATTCATTATTGTGACTTATAATTATGTACTATGTTACTTCATGTTAATAAATAGTTTAAAAGCTACAAATGCAGCGAAGCATACATTTTAAAGTTGAACTTAGTTTACATAAGATCATTTTCATGCATTTAGTCGAGCTTACAACTCGACTAAATGCTGCTCGTACCAAAATTTAGCCAATTAACTAATGGGTCTCTTTCGCTTTCAGTCTAGATTTCTCAACGTTTGCAATTACTAACTTTTACTTCAACGTAAACTAGACAATAGATACATATATTACCATATGAATCACAAAATCCATAGTCTTGGGCTGGACTTGAAACAGCAACTGCGACAGCGACACCACTGTCTTGGTCAATTGGTAGAACGCTCCTCCTGGAAAGGGACCAGTCGCTTTTGTGATTAATATTGTAAAATTATATGAGAAAAAGTTAGCATACTTCATTGCTTACAAAATATATTAATAGGCAATAAATTTAATAAATAATTTAAGAGAAGGATTATTTTTAGTCTTTCAGACACTTTTTTTTTTAATTCCGCGGCCCAAGTCCGCAGCCGCTCTCACGTCCGTTGCCGCGCGTCTCTGGTATTTCCAGGGGCGCCCGGCGGATTTTGGCAACCTGTGTGGCCACTTCGGGGGTTTGGTCCCCGCGTCAGCGCATACTCTGATTTAAGAACTGTAGTTATTCTCAGCTGACATATTGTTAGTAAAATACAAAGAATTGTTTAAGCCACTATGGGGTAGACATGCCTTTTGCAAATAAAAAAACAAAGACTAAAGAATTGTGTAGTTATCTTTTGGCAACAAAACCATGTGAAAATGTGCCAACATTTAGATTGGCTATTTAGTTTTATAAATACAAACCGACACCTAATTGGATCTATGTCAAATCGTAGTAGGTATAACGAAATACTATTTGATATGATTTGATTGGAAAGGTAAGTAAAGGCAATTACAAAGGTTTGTACTGCAATGGTTAAGCAACATCAAGCCGTTCTTAGGACGGGTGACCATTTCTTAAGACATTGACTCCGTGGCTCGGAGAGCACGTTAAGCCGTCGGTCCCGGTTGTCATACTCAATACTCAATACATTTATTGCTTCCATAATGTGGTACATGGACCCTGTCGGGCACAGCACAATATTTGTCTGGAGAGAGGAGGAATTTTATTTAATTTATTTATTAATTACGCATAATTTAATTTCATTTAAGGTTTTTGTCGGTTATTTTATGGATTATATTACGTTTTTATATTATTATATAAATTGCAATTTTGGTACATTTAATAAAAATAACAATCTGATTTTTGGATGCACAAATATCGCAATACAAACATACTCGTATCTAAATATTCTGGTCATTAAGGCTATACAAAAGGCATATTAACAAAGTCACACCCAACTAATTCCTAATGTCATTCATTACGTTCCTAAAGTTATTCACAATTTAGCCATAATACATAATGTCATTACATTTATCTATTGAACAGTTCATACATAAACATCCCGGTTATAAGAAATATAATATTATATGTCAATCCAAAACACCTAATGTCATTATATTCACAATTCTCAGTAGGCACGCACAAACAAACATTAATAGAATATAACAGCACTAAATATGTATTAGTATTGATGTATAGTTTTACAAAAATATACTAAAGTTGAACATTTTATTCTTTAAGTACCTACCTACCTATTTTATTAAATTCCTTCTCTTAGAAGGAGTGCAGTTAATTCATAAACCAATTGCAATTATATATTTCATGTCAACATATTTGAAATTTTCGAATGTTATTTGTTATTATTTGGAATTAAGCATTATTAATTGATTATTTATTTAATTAATTAGATTTTGTATATCATCCTATTTGTTTAACAATTATATTATGTACTAGTGTTTACGTGAAAGAGTAACAAACATCCATCCATCCATACATACATACATACATACTCACAAACTTTCGCGTTTATAATATTAGTAGGACAATGTATGGTAGTTAGGTAAGTATGGTTAGTTTTTGTCATCTAGGTAATCCTGTACACTATAATAGCTTTTACTTATTAAAAAGTTTTTTAATGCGTTAATGAATGTGTTAAATTTTTCTTCGTTTTCTATTGATTCTGGCAGTTTATTATATACCTTTATCGACATTACCAAGGGACCCTGGGAATGCATTGCTAGCCTTGACAGGTTTAGTCTATTTTTATGTCTCACTGTATATCTAGCTTGCAAGTCTTCCCGGGTGGCAACATAAAAACAATAAAAAAATCGTAGCGACAAGTTTTCTTCAAAGTGACATAAACAAGTATTGATACTTCGACAAAATTCTATGAGGCATAAACAGGAGAGGGTAAATGTGATCGGTTAAGCTTGACTGGGCTGCATGCATTACCATAATCGGAGAGCGGTATCGATTTTCGCCTTAGGTGCCTATATTTTTAATAGAATTACTGAGTAATATCAGCCTCTTGTAAAGTGTTTTAAGGAGGGATAGGAGAACAGGATTTTAATGTTAATCTATCTAACGCTAGTAGGTGGGTACTTATCAACATTTTCCGTTCTCTGCCAATAATAAGTGTCATTTTGGAGGTTAGTAGGTGTACCTAGTTAATTTAAATTTTACAATATGCTGTAATCTGAAAGCGCAATAAAATTAAAATTGATAAAAACTAATTGCAAGGTTAAGTTAATTTAATTTTCTTTCCACGCGTACACACTCACATTTTAAACCTATTTTAATATTTGCATATTTAGATGGTATAAAATCAATTTAGTAAGTACTTATAAATATCCGTGCCAATTCATTTATACAAAATTGGTGTTTTCAACAAGAAAAAAATACTCATAGTATACTATTACCTAGTTATAAGCCAAAGAAGCCAAGCTAACTGAATAAATATGATTAAAGGTTTCAGTGGTAACAAATATATTTTTTTAGTTAATTTTATAAATGTAAATCTTTGGTAAATCTTTCCGGAACTCGTAAAAGTCTCGTTTGCTGACGAATGTAGATAGGTAGGTATACCTACCTAAGAAGGTAAATTTTTAAATCATTATACAACACATCAGGGCGTAAAATAAAGGCCTCTTATAAAAAGCCTTCAGTAGAATCTGTGCAACACAAAGCGGGCTGAGCGAATCGATTGAGCAACAGGTCTGTGCCAGGGCTTTCACGATAACCTTACCTATAACTACAGCATAGAATCCTATAGCTTTTGACAAACGCTGCCTTTGAAAATCACTCCCTGATTTCATCGAGTTGTGACGGCCAAGCAATTGACTTTCCGTTTGAATATGAAGAGGAATGAGATTTTGAAACCGATATGTTTCAATAGGTAGTTCTTAATCCAGTTTTTGACTTATTTACTTACATCTTATTAATTTCCAATTTAGGTATTTCTTACAAACATTCATAACCACATACCTACCAACAACAAAACTGTGTGCCCGGGTTTCCAGTGGCGCCCGGTGCTTCGGTACATCGGTAGCTATTGGTTTCGCATCCACCGTGTCAATACTGCGAGGTTTCCGAGGACGACACCGCACTCCACGTTGGTGGAGTGCTCAGCGTGGGCGAGTCAGCGACGTGACCTCGTAGTGGGTCTGGGCGTGGATTCGCCGAAAAAAAAAAACCTACCGAAACATCCATGCCCGGTAACGATCTGCGTCGCACTATACGTGAGATAACCATGCTGCCTCTGCAGCCACTCGTCCATGATCGGCTTGAAGGTATGTTAGACAGTGAAGTAAAACACCTTTGATAATGCGGAAAAGCGAAACCGGTTTGTGAAAAATAAATCAGATACAGTTGTGGAATAGTGTAGATAGAAGTGTGTTTGTTCATTATGTATAGGTTACACCAAGTGCCAACAATCGAAAGTATATAAGCTACATAAACAAGTTTTCATCAATATCTCCAGTCCAGTGATGTAGAAAACCACCAGAGTTGTAGAACACTACGCAGAATAAAGAATTATATTTCACGCACTATGTCAAGCACTTAATAATGGTGATTAAAAAAATTTATGCAACATTGACATAGCCAGCCGATGTAACAGGTTGTAATAAGAGTATATAGGTAGAGGTACTCAACTGACTGAAGCCAGAAGGAAGCCAGAGTTGAAACACGGCCGACCATTTCGGGTAATGAGCGCGCGAAATGGCTTCCTGAATGGAACTGAGCCAGAAACAACTCGCTGGAATCACTACAATGAACAGGATTGCATAGCATTCATTGCAAAATAGGTACCCACTGACCTCAATGCAATGAACAGTTTAGTTTCTCGCTAGACGTCGTCACGACTTACCACCAGGCGGGCGGCATCAATTTGGCGAACCCAATATTAAAAAAACACAAACTGACATGTTTTTTCTCTAGGAGGAAACAAATTAAAAATATGGCAAAAATTTGGCATATATTTTACAGTTTTCGAAAGATTTTTCACAAAATCTAAAAAATGTCACATGACATGAAGTTCAACATAATTTTAGAGGTCTTTGACCATGCTGAGTTTATTGCAGCTGCTCTTGAGTCTCTAACTATTACCGTTCTCAATTTGACCTTGACCTTGAGATCAGAGGTCAAAGGTCCAGTTAATTTTAGAGGTCTTTGACCATGCTGAGTTGATTGCAGCTGGTCTTGAGTCTCTATTACCGTTCTCGATTTGACCTCGTTTTAACCTTGACCTTGAGATCAAAGGTCAAAGTTCAAGTTCATTTTGGGGGGTTTTCGACTATGCTAAGTCGATTGGCGTTTACACTGGGTCTCTAGCTCTTACCGTTCTCGAGTTGAAAGTTGTTCACGGACATTACTGTTATATTTAGGCCCGGCGCCCACTATCGGTGGGCATCGGTGCGGCTCGGTACAGCTCGGGCGCCTTACGGCGGTTTCTGGCGGCTTCGGGCGCCTGAGAGCTGCGTCGGGCGACTTCGGGCTGCCTCGACAGCCGTAAACATGGCTAAGGACGCCGAGGCTGTCTTCAGGTAGCATCATCTTCGGGTGGCATTTTCGAGGCAGACACGTCGCAGAACAGTCATTTCGATCAAATTTATTGTAGCTTCATACGACTATTTCACGACTATTTTTTGGCATAAACTTTAAACCGAAAATCGCAGGCGCTCCGGAGAAATTTGAAGTTTTCAAATGTTCAAGCCATAATCCTCACCAGGTTATATCTCTGGAATCTTTTAAGGGCTATTTCTGAGATTTGGCATGTCGTTACAACTGTTTCATGACTATTTTTTGAAACCAAAACCAATTCGATAGGCTTTACCGTTTGCTTGCACCAGAAATGAGGATTACAGCTTGAACGTCAAGCTACCGATAGTGGGCGCCGGGCCTAAGAGATTTTCGTTTCGAAAACTCTAAAACTAGATTACTAGATTTAGAACTAGAAAGACTCTACTAGATATTTTATAACTTAAAACTTTTTTTTTCAGCACGCGGCCCTTCTAGCATGCTTCTGTAAGGACGGCGGGTGGATAACTTATATCTGCGAATAAAGATATTTCCCACTATACCTACCTGTATCAATCTACCCTGCTTTCCTTTTGGACCTTCATACATTATCTACTATTCGGCACACAATCAGACCTTTTATTGGGTTTGCTCGTGTAACTTGCACAAAACATTCAAAAACATTCATCATTCGGAATCCCTATAATTTTCTTGCTCTTTATTCCACGTCATTGTATTTAACGAGGTACCTTCTAGTAGGCTATGAATAAAATAATAATTTGGGAGTAAAGGCTGTCGCATCAACAGGATTACATTAGGTAGGTAGCTTACCAACTACTTTCTCGGATTGTTTTGAAGAACTGTGATTGTTTACTTCCGTGTGTGTGTGTGTGTGTGTGTTTGTGTGTGTGTGCTTGAAATAGTAGGGAGGTAGGTACCTACATACAGTTAAGTGATAAATACACGATTGCAAACGCAGTTTTAAACGTGGTATTAAAAGGAGCACTTGGCTGGCTACACGGTTTTTAACCGGTTTGTATCCGCTTTCGACGCCGGAGTCTCGGGTTCGATTCCTGGTGGGGACCAACTTTATTTATTTTATTTATTTATTTATTTATGTAGACACATAACGGTATAAGAGCGAGAAGAATACAATAAAGAAATATCATTAGTACAAGGGAACCAATTATTTCAAACGAAATCTCTTCCAGTGGGCCAGGGGATGGAAAATTCTAGGTAGAATAAAGTTAACTAGTTATCCCAGCGAACTTTGTATCGCCTCAAATAAAAAAAAATTCTTCCCTAAACTTCTACGAATATTTTAATATTTTATGCAAATGTATGTATTATTAATTATAATTGAAAAACGCGACGGACGGACAGAAAAAATGTCGTATTGAATATATAGATGTGTGCGTAGATCGGTTGAAATACATAGACACATACGATACACAAATACATACATATTATACTTACATAAAATATACATAATTATAAAATAAATAAATACATACACATATATAAGTACCTACAAATTATACAGAATACATACACATAAATATAAAGATATACATAACCTAATTATTATAAATACATATACATACAGATAATTCAGGGCAGAGAGGAGAGATCGGGCATGGATGCTTCGGTAGCTACCTATCTGTTTCGCATCCATCGTGAGGTCACACCCCGGTGTCAACACTGCGAGGTCTCCGACGACGACACCGCACTCCACCATTGAGGTATAATGTACTACGTACTAGAGAAGACGGCTCAACTAAATTGATTGTAACACGAGTTAGAGTCCGCGCGCTCTAACTCACTTAGTCTGTCCCGAGCGCTTTCCGGAACGTGACACATTTGAGTATTTTGAGTGCGAAGTTTTTCTTTTAAATATGCCTACGTGTGCATTGAGATACTGTTCTAACAACTCTAGAAACATAAGTAAAAATTAAGGAGTGACCTTTCACCAGTAAGTAAAATTAACGTTGTCTTTAATGCATGCTTTATATAATTATATTTTAAATTGTTACTTGTGACGACGCGTCACAGAGCGGCGACGACCATTTTTAGCAAAATGTCAAAGAGTAAAACATTTTGTGCGCGCAGATATGACACTATCGACGTATATTTTTTTTACTAAGATTTATTCGTTGCATCACTAATAATATTTTTAATAATGTTAATATATTTTATTATTATTTGGATTTAAAGGTGTTATAATATAGGTGATAGTAAATAAATATTTTATTTGATTTGATTTCTTTTAATTATCTCTATATATTTAATACGACAATTTGTCTGTCCGTCCGTCGCGTTTTTCAATTATAATTAATAATACATACATTTGCATGAAATATTAAAATATTCTTTTTTTTTCTATTTTTTATATTTGAGGCGATACAAAGTTCGCCGTGATAACTAGTATAAATAAATGCCACTCGACGATATCAACATTGTATAATGCTACACTTAATAATAAAATTTCATTAATCACTTAGGTATAATACTTAATGTCTGTTCTGAGTTCGGCAGATTATTTATTCTATGTAAGCGTACGCTATTAATAGAACTTTGAACAACCAATAGACGCTCGGGAAAACTCGCAAAAAGCAAAACATGCAGCGCTGCGTTGTGGCTGCGTGCACGCTGCGTGTTTATTATTTTATTAGTTTGTCAAAGTTAATCAGACGGCCAAATCATTGCTGCAGCGCTGTTTAGTTTTAACTTTTAACAAAACGGAGCACAGATTTTATCTACGATGGCTTCTCTAAGTACGTAGTACATTATACCTCAATGCACTCCACGCGTAGGTGGAGTGCTCTGCGTGGCGGGTCAGCGCCGGGACCTCGTAGTGGGTCTGGGCGTGGATACCCTCTCGCTGGAGACCATGCTTCAAGCCATGGTCTCCAGCGGGAGTAGGTGGAACGCGGCCGTGTCCTTCTGCGAGCAAGTCATGCTCGCGAAGGAGGCAACCGAGAGGGAGAGGGAGCGTACCCTCCCCGCCGAGTTCCGTAGTCAGCGGCGAGGGCGCCACAGACTCATCTACACCCAAGACCATCGATCTCCATGATCGGGGCCTGAGGACGGCGGGATCGCCACCCGCCGTCCTTACAGAAGCAGGCTAGATGGGTTGCGTGCTGCGGGGCCTTTGCCCCATAGCACGCAGCCAGATTCACTCACTGACGCGGGATAAAACCCTACCCCAACGACGCGGGATTCTCATCCCGACCAAACCCCCGCAGAGACCACAGAGGTGGTCAAAGTCCGCCGGGCGCCACTGGAAATACGTTCTGCTTGTAACCAGAGACGCCCGGCAACGGACGTTAGAGAGGCCGCGGCCTTGGGCCGCAGAATTAAAAAAAAACAAAAAAGAATAAAAAAGAGGAGAGAAATCTTTCACTTTTTTCTTAAAAGTGTAAGTAAACTGTGTGTGATGAGACATACGTTTGTACCGAAGTCTGGATGTTTCCTATGTATAATATGTATGTATTTACAAAAAAAAAGTATATAAGTATTTATATCAGTTTATCTAGTACTCATATAACAAGCTCTGCTTAGTTTGAGGCTAGATGGCGTTGTGTGAATAATTGTCCTAACACAGGTATTTATATTTGCAAACTGTGAGTAGATTTGTGTTTTTGCTCAAATATATGCATTGGCAATAAAAGTGTCGGTAAGAGCCTTATGAGCGCGCGTTAGACAGAGCGACCTAAAGGAGAGCCCCGGCACAACGGGTGATAGCAAGCAGATTACAGCTTTGCAACTGTACTAAAAAATAAAAATCCGGCATTACTCTGCGACCCGCCCTGTCACAGTGGGCGATGTAAGCATTTTGCGCTGCGCCCCCGTCTACCCCGGCACGCAGCGCCCCGTCCAAATGGATGCGTATCAATCGATTGAGCATCCAGTCTGTGCCAGGATTTTCACAACATCCAACAACAGCATAACATTGTTATGCTTTACTACTTTTCAATGTGCAGAGCTATATTTATAAAAGACAATTTTATTCAATTCTACGGGAACAAACAGACAAGCAAAAATTTTAATAGAGCATTGAAATAAAACTACATTCAATATTACATCTAGTTCTTATATTTCCAACATAAAGGAATGGAGGTAGAACATACCTGGAGGAGACCAATTTCTACGCAGATGTGGCGTGTACTAGCATACACCTACGATTTTCCTGTCCTTAACCTACTTCTAATATTTTGCTTGTGTATTGTTATCGCCATGTCTGTTCAAGAATAAACACATTTTTCTTTCTTCTTTCTTTCTTACCTTTTAGCGAAATTATTACACAAATATTTTGTATAGTAAACAGCTTTTAAATACAAACATTTATCTATTGAACGAGGAACACTATTAAGGTTACGTTACCAGGTATTCTTTACAAAAATTAAACCAAAATGACAAGTGATTTTAACAGTGGAGATAATTAATCACTGAATTTACATCAGAATTTGTGATGATTTAAAATCATTATTGTTTTAACATGCCAAAGGGAGAAAAATACACAGTTTAAAATGGCCGTTTAAACCAGATATTTAAAATCGTGTAGTTGACACTTGTTTTTAACCAAATTACATCATACCCTTACAACATTCTATTGAACACTGTTTTAAACCATATACTTAGCAGTAGCCAGCAAAGATCTTTGTTTTTAAGAGCCCTTTTAAATCCTGTATTTTTCCCTTTACTAGACAGTATATATAGCTCCGCTTGTTTACTATCTTTATATTCTTTTTATCACATATCTAAGACAGTCTAGTCAAAACCAGATGGTGTCCCATGTAAATGTCTTAACATTTAAGTAAAAATATTTATATTTCTCAGGAACCTAATCAAAGGATCAGAAATACTCAGTGTGAATTCAGTTTATTGAGTATGTGTCCCATACTTTGTTCAGCCAATATCAACCCTTTTCAGTGAGAATAATAAACATAAGTACATACACAATATTGCTATATTTAGCTAGTAAAATTTGTTAAACGAAACATACCGTTATGCTGCAGCATATATTTGAGCGAAGTGAGGTTTGATTCAAAGCGATATAACTGTGTCAAAGTATTTTTTGTCATTACGCTATGGGAATTTTTACCATCAATTAAATTATTTTTATTTGATCTAAATTCAAAATTCTGGCTTCGTAAGAACCTGGGTAATTCTGTAAGCTTTTGATGAGTGCAAGAAAATCCGAAATCGGCCGAGTATTCGCCAAGAAACAATTTAACACAATTTAACATAAATCGTAATTTGAATTGGAGAGCTCCGCTCTCCTTCGGCTCGCTTCGCTCAATAAAGTTATTTATCTTCAAATTCTATGGCTATAATATCTGGTGTCCTAACCAAGGCTGAGCCCATATTAACACCTGAAGGGGTCTCCAAATTCTTCACACGGATTTCGGAGCCATCTGGGATCCACGAATCAAAATTTGCGTGAACCGTATTTCTTTCAAAGGTTATGATACTGCACGGCTTACCTGGATAACATCATATTTATTTAAAAAAGTATTTCCTTACACAACTGCGAAGATGCACGAAAAGGTCATTTCAACCAAAAATGGTTCGGTATATTTCAAAGTATAAATAGAATATATTCATAAAAAAATCATGTAAAAAAAGATGTAAAACATATAGTAGGAATATTTTTTACGCTAATCTACTTTCATGAGGATCAAAGGAGGATGAACTTCTCTTACCACATCCTAACTCATTCACTGTCCTTAAAAATAATTCACGTAGTTTGGCTCTCGCTTGTTGTTCTCGGAATATTTTACTGCCATTCTTTTCTTTGTTTGACGCCATGGTATAATTTTCAATTATTCACAATTTTAAATAATATTGTTTACAACAGATAAAACCAAACAAACCCAAAGCGCGGTGGGTGGGATGAGAGTGAAATGTCAGTGGAAGCAAAACAAGTGACAGTGACACTTCTCCTATGTCAATGACAAATTGACAATTATGACATTAGTAACATAACATTTGCGTTTTGTGAAATAAGTCTCAAGTCCTTCGAGGATTGCACTGGAATGCACACGGTCAAGGAACCTTCTATTCTTGATAAGGATCGTCAGTTGTGCTGGAAGAAGCCTTACTAACCCTAGATTTATTCTTGTTAGATTTGTTTAGCAAAGTAAAATGTATACATGTTGTATAGCTTCTACAAACATAACTCATTCAGTCCGGACCCAGGTATCCTGGCACGCTGGCACAGGTCACCCACCACCTACTATCTACCTACTGGGTAGAGAAAAACCCAGGACTCTGGCATCCCGTTAATATTATTGTTTTCAATAGCTGCCCAATTCAAATACAAAATTCTTTAAAATTATCATCATTGAAGACCTAAATATGGTAGATTTAAAAAATAAGGGTATGGTATCCCTGTGTGTATCCCCAATTAAACAATGTTATTGTGTAGTCTTGATTCTTTGATTTTTCTTTCTGAATCAGAAACTTCCAACAAGCTTCCAACCATATATGAACTATATTTCCACCTTGATTTTTTGTTATATTTCTGGTTCTTTCTAAAGTAAACATTTATGACTTAAATTCATCTAATTATCAATTCAAAAGTCATGCTAATGAACTATTATCTGCTTTGCCAAACTAGGCTATATATGCTTTTTGTATACCTACTTTGATAGTAATATTAATATGTTAAATGTACTATGTACTAATACGTAGATTTGAGCACCTAACATTTTCAATTTTAGTAACTACCTCTTGTGTTTTTGTAACAATGTAGGTAGGTACCTATATAAAATTCACGTGTCAGTGTTTGTTGCCAAACTCTCCCGAAACCGCGTGAACTTGCATATTTGGTACCTACGTATGAGAACCCCCAAATGATAAGGGTCCCAAAAATATGTTTTTTTAATAGTACCTACATAATTTAAATAATAATAATTTATATTTTAGATAATAAATTATAAATCAAAATTCAAATGATAAATAACTGTTTATAGAAAGCTTCACAATGAAAGTCATAGATAGTCACTCTTGGGATGTACACATTGCCGAGGTAAGTAGGAGGGTCTACTACTCATTTTAGTCTCTCAAAACTCTTCAGTAACTCTTACCATTTCAAACTAAAGTGACTCTTGCGCAATCTATTCTACTATCACTGTTGGACTATGCCGATGTCTGTTTCTTAGATGCATCGGAGGCCTCCATGGTACCAGGAAGCGAGAGCCCTTGCGTCATTGTTTCAATGGCACAAGGAGGCGCTGGAGAGGGACCACAGGCCTGCGACTCGAGAAATCGAGGACCAGCGGTCCCAACTCCGCCAGGATCTCATGGAGACTTGGAGGGTGCGACTTGAGCAACCAATGTGGGGAACAACCGTCATCGCGGCGGTGAGACCGATCATGGACGAGTGGCTGCAGAGGCGACATGGTGACCTCACGTATCGCGCCTCACGTATCGCGCGCCTGGCGCCACTGGAAATGCCTTCAGTGTCACCAGAGGCGCCCGCAGCAATGGACACGGGAGCAGCCGCGGTCTCGCGGAATTAAAAAAAAACCTTGATTGTAGGTACTCGTATTTTGTATGTATTAACCTGTTTACGGGGTTTTTAGATTTGTCTTTATTCTTATTTATCTACGTATTTATTTACCTGATGTTGTATTGCTTGATTATTTTTTTATTACTTTTACTTTATTAATAATTACTATTGCTATTACTTTATTAATAACTAGCTGTTGCCCGCAGCTCCGCCTGCGTGTTACTTTAGATCTACATAACTTTTTTATTTATGATGCGATTGAAAACCAAACCGCAAATTCAGATCAAAAATTCAAATCGGTTAAGACGTTTCTGAGATTAACGTGTTCAAACATTCAGACAAACAGACAATAGTTCTAAAAACCATTGTTTTGGGTTTTATTGCGTTCATAAAGCCGTTTAGCCATACAACAGTTTCTCTATTATATCTTCTATTATATTCTATATTATACCATAAAAATTCATATTAAGATACGAAAATATTAAATATTATTGATTATCTTCGTCGTGTGTGATAGTCCATTGCATTGTATGGCGAGCGATATTGTATCTTAAGTTACAATATTATAGTATCTTAGCCGTCGCTGCACACGGTTCTCCTTAGTGAACTCCACTGCGGGTGACGTAACCTGTTCTGAAGAGCTCTTTAATCTGATCCCATCCTCTTCCTTCCGATCCCGAACAACGCGTGCCGGGCAGATGCCACTCCCACACAGTGTATAGCATGTTAGCGAGAACCGAACGTTTTAAACGTTCGTTTTTCTGCGAACGATAGTGGCCTGGAACGCCTCCCACATATAACCCTGGGTTCTTTAAGCGGAGCGTGAAGAGGCACATCAGTAAGTCGTCAAGTTGAGGGCCACTCTCAATAGTAATGTGTGCTGTGAGAGTGGCCCACAATCGCTAGACGTCGTCACGACTTACCACCAGGCGGGCGGCGTCAATTTGGCGAACCAAATATAAAAAAAAAAAAGATATATTTATTTAATATTTCTTGTTAAACACACTGCTTCTCTCTACAATAATCATCTTTATCCTCTTAAAGTTTAAATGACTTTTCTGCCAGCAGACCGTAGAGGTTTCTAACAGTCTTACCACAAAAAAGATAAACATCAGGCGAACATGTGTTTAAAAGATAGGCTGCCACAAAATAACGTCTAATGGTGTTTTAGAGATAGACATTGTTTAAAGTTAGTCAATATTTACTCATTGCTTTGAAACACAAAAATATATTAGAATTGTCATCATCATAACACAGTATAAAACAAAGTCACTTCCACTGTTTGTCAGTCTATGTTTAGATCTTTAAAACTACGCAACGGATTTTAATGCGGTTTACACCAATGGATGGAATGTTTTTGTGTATATTTTTGTCAAATAGTGAAATAGGACTAGTTTAGAAGTACTTTCATTTAAAAAAAATAAAAACACACGAAGAAGAGTGTTTAACTCGTGTTTATGTCACGATTTGACATATATAAGTATTTTGGTAAATTTTACATCAGTTATTCGTAAAAGTGCAACTTACTGCTATGGATACTCTTGACTTACTGGATTCTATTGATCAAGAAGACCAAGAGGATATCGAATTATTGGAAAACTTTCGAGATAATATAAGAAACCGCGTAAGATTGAATCCATTTGAGCACTACGATGATGCCTTATTCAAGAAAAAATATAGTTTTAGTAAAGGTTTTGCTGATAAAATATTGAATTTAATATAAGACGATTTGCCAAAGGACTCTCGTGGTTGTGCAGTACTCCCACAGACGATTTCGATACCTTTTGAGAGGAATGTACATGAAATTAAGTACTGCCAAAACAACTATAGTAGCATTAGCAGTCCTGCATAACATTGCCATAGACATGAACGAGCGTTTAGATATTGTTCAGTATGTCCGTCGAAGACCAAGAAGACAAACTCAAAGAGACACAGTGAGAGGTGCAATCATAAGACGTAATTTTTATAAATCAACATTTTTAATTGCTTTACATTATGTGATACCATACAGATATTAATAGGTCTTTACCTATGAAATTGCTGTTTGGACTTTGGTCGACAATGACGAATTAAAGGTGATTGTGGAAGCCGATGATACACAATCTACGGCTGAATTAGCAGCAGCTTTCGACGTTAGCGTGAAAAGAATATTGGTCCATTTGTGTCAAATTGGCAAGGTAAAAAAGCTTGACAAATGGGTGCCCCACGAACTCAATGATCGCCAGCGCGAAGTACGCGTCGAGACATGCCTTGCATTGCTCAACAGACACACAAATTAAGGAATTTTGAACCGCATTGTTACTTGCGATTAAAAATGGATTCTGTTTGATAACCGCAAGCGCTCAGCAAGTTGGTAAGATCCTGGTTCAGCACCTAAACAATGCCCTAAACGAAAACTTACCCCTAGAAAAGTGATGGTCACTGTTTGGTGGTCTAGCGCCCGCCGGTGTGATTCATCACACCTTACCAAACGGGGTGAGCATTACTGCAGATGTGTACTGCGAAGAACTGAACACAATGATGGAGAAGCTGGCACATCTCCAACCAGCATTGGTCAAATGCTCGTCTCCGCTGCTCCTGCACGACAATGCGCGACCTCGTTCTGCACAGCAGACGGTCTACAAGTTGCAAGAACTGGGGTTGGAAGCTCTCCGTCATCCGCCATACTCACCAGACCTTGCGCCTACAGACTACTACTTTTTCCAGAATTTGGATAACTTCTTATTTTAATACCCGAGAGGCAGTACAAATTGCCTTTGAAGAATTTGTTGCCTCCCGTCCAGCTGATTTCTTTATGAAGGGCATCAATGAACTGCCGCTGCGTTGGCAAAGATGCATTGATTGCATGGGTGATTACTTCGACTAATACAAATAAAAAATACATGATAATTCGTTTAATTTTTTTCATATAAAACGGCAATTTCATAGGTAAAAACTTAATATACCTACTCGTAAGAGTAGAGGTGGTGTAATACAATTTCCCTATGAAACAAAGTGTGACTCTTCGCGGGCGTGAAGGTGTGGTGAGGAGAGGTATAAGGAACCTTAGTCCCGCCCAATTCTTTATTTTCCATCTCGCGGTCAATAGTAAAACTACTTACTTAATTATAATGTCAGTTTACTACGTTTTTTTTTATTTTTTTTTTATTCCGCGGCCCAAGGCTGCGGCCGCCCTAACGTCCGTTGCCGGGCGTCTCTGGTTACACGCAAAAGGTATTTCCAGTGGCGCCCGGCGGACTTTGACCATCTCTGTGGTCTCTCCGGGGGTTTGGTCAAGATGAGAATCCCGCGTCGTTGGAGTAGGGTTCTATCCCGCGTCAGTGAGTGAATCTGGTTGCGTGCTATGGGGCAATGGCCCCGCAGCACGCAACCCTTCTAGCCTGCTTCTGTAAGGACGGTGGGTGGCGACCCCGTCGTCCTCAGGCCCGATGAGAAAGAAAGAAAATAAGTTTAATTCGCAAACACAGATATGGCGATTATAAGCATCTTACATAACTAAACATATAAACATAGAAAGTAAAAGTAAAAAAAACCGTCGGTTGTATACTAGTACGCGCCACATCATGTCCGTTTAGATTGAGGAGCCACTTGGCGTATCTTAATGAAATTTATATAGGTATTTAGTAGTAAGTCTAAAAATGTTGTAGCCTCAATCGTCGAATTTGTAGTATAATACTTCAAAAGTTATAAGAACATAAAGGTGGCTCCTCAATCTAAATGTTTAGATTGAGGAGCCTCGTTAGAACTAGGAAAATCATGGATGAATATTTACCAAAATTAGGTATGATTTAGTAGCATTCGAGAGTATTTAGTAGACAAAATCTGAGTTTTGTAGTATTAAAATTAAAAAGTTATCATACATTATATGAGGCTCCTCAGACCATTACTTACGAGTCGTCATTTTTGAAAGAAGCAGTAGTTCAATTAATGCGCAATTTCTTCGTCATTTAGTAGTATATATATTCTCCTCAATCTGTTTAGATTGAGGAGACATGCCACATCTGTGTGGAATTTGGTCTCCTCTCAGCTCATGCTGACGTGGGCAGACCCACATTTGCCAGCGCTGCTTTTCAGAGGAGGCCAGCAACACTGAAAATGGCGCACCCATGCGACGGTCTTGGGCGTAGATGAGTCTGCGGCGCCCTCGCCGCTGCAGTTTACTACGCAGTTTAACTATCTCACACTCGTAAATAAGGACGTACTCGGATTTTTGTTACACGTTTCCCTTAAGCGCTCGACAATGGACGTATGAGGCTTTGGGCCGCAGAATTAAAAAAAAAACGAATTACAACGGGTCAATAGATGAAGACGAAGGTTAAAGTAAAATACTCTTTATTATACACAAAAAAGAAACAAATAATTATAAATACACTACATACACATGTCTTAAAAATAATGTACGCATACGGCCTTTTTACTAAAAAGGTGACCTTGGGATGCAATAAAATGATAGTGGATATGTTATCTACAATGTAATAATACAAATTAAATTCATCAAATAAAATAACATAGTTACATAATGATGTGATGCGATCCCACTTCATTTTAACTTCTTGTAACCTTTTATTTCCACAAAAATTGCTAAACTGTCACAGAACATATATGTACGAAAGCTGATAGTACACTGATAAGCCACGCCCACTTTTATGAAATCATGCTCAAATTTTATGACGTCAGTGCCTACTTAAATATTGCACTGTGCACAGTTGCATAGGGCATGTCCTCTCTTATAATAATACACTTCTAATAAAATTATTCTTGTAGTTGTCTTCTTAAAAGTTTTATTTCTAGAATTTTTTTTTCTTTTTCAAGTAATAAATTATCAATTTCCAGTTTATGCCGTACTTGCTGGTGGGCTGCCTCTTGCTTTTGATAATTAATTTTTAAAATAAATTCTTCTTCTAATAACGAAAGAGTCCGTTTCTTCATAGCTAAATTTGCCTCAATCACAGCTTTGCTGGTTCTGAAATAAATGTAAAAGGAACAAAATGAATACCTACCTTCGGTAGTTATGTTACATCTCATCTTAGTATAAAGTTTCAGTTTTTCAGTTAGTGATCCTATGTAATACCATAGACATGATCCTGGTGGGACCTTGTACACCTTGGTTGCTAGTTAAAACAATTTATGTGATACACTTACTCATTGATTTTATCTTTTTTCATTTTCTCTTTTCCCTCATTTGGAGGTTCTGTCATGTTATCTCCACAAGTCTTGATGTCAATCTAAAATTACAAAATTCGTTGTTATCTTGGTTGCAATTTGCTCACAAGAACATTATATGAACATATTATGTACTTACTTTAATACTGAAAATAGGTATGTCCTGATAACATTATCAGGACATACCTATTTTCAGTAATAAAGTAATGTACATACATCAGCAACCGTTACAACGTCCTCCACAAAGGACACCTCTTGTTGATCAATACACTGTAAAGATTAAAAATATCATTAATTATGTGCTAATTTTAACTTATGAAATCCAAATCAATTTTAATGACTAACACAATACAATTCAACACAAGCATAATGACCTTGTCTCAAAAAAGATCCCACGTCCCATTAATCTTAGAAGAACAATATTAAATTGTAGGTTGGTAGGTATCTAGCCATCCATTTTCCTTACCCCATCATCCCATAACTTGTATCACTCTAGACTTGTGTTGTGATTGTTTTATATGTTTTATGTTTACTAACTCCTAACCATTTTCAGAAGCAAGTTCAACGAGCTACCTAGTTTACCAATTTAAACAAAGCTGCATTTACTCTCCACCTTGTCGTTGGCAGAATCACCGGAGAATCAAACTAGACACTCACATGCAATACAGAGCAGTGGTTTCATAACCTGTTCCAAAACTGGAACTATCAAACATTACCTTGACATTGGCAAAATCATCGGTGAACGAGGGAGCCACTCATTTAAAAAAAGAAGAAGATGAACACAAGCGTACCTCATCATCAGTAATTTCTGATTCACTCTCAATTATGACTGCACTAGTGTCTTGTTCTGCGATCTATAAAAATATATAGGTACTTATTGTAATTTTAGTAAACACTGAAAATATTTAAATACCTTATCTTAAGTTGAAAAAAATGTACTATGTTTACTAACCGGAATCTGAGAAGTTGAGTCACTATCAAAATCATTTTTGTCAATTACAGAATCAATTGGACCTAAATCAATGATTTTGAGGTTGGTTAGCGGGGGAGATGGAGGCTTTTGCCCTCCACCAGTTTCATGTGTAGCCTGTCTATGTAGAGAGATGGATTTTTTAGCGGCTATTTTACTTCTCCTCCAGAAACCTCTTATTTGTACGACATCTCTGTGCTTACCAGTGAGTTCTCGAAGTCTAAAACAAATAATTAGTACATAGTAAATACTTAAATCACCCTAAAAACAAACACGTAGCAAAGTTACTTGATACATACTTGCATTGAATTTTTATCCATTCCATAGTCTTTTTTCTGTTGGTATTTGTGTCCGTCAGCTTATTTTCTACAATAAGGGCCGACTGCTGCATTATTTCCAATAACAGATCCTATAATATAATCACAAGAAACATCATAGGTTAGGGTATACAGTGTTACGTAATGGTTATATCAACCCGAAGATACCCCCACTAGCTGGTCGACCAGAACCCATTTCGATGTGTCCACCGCCAAACAAGAAAAAAATTCATCCAATAAAAAAACATTATTATGAATAAAATACTCTTGTTTGAACAACACTAGCTAAAATCACCTTATTCGGTCATCGACATCAAGTAGGTAGTACCTACAAAAAATGCGCGCCTGTGAAAAACCAGTCTCTCTCTCCTGGTTAGAACTTTTTTTCTCTGTTTCGCATCAAGGTCGCTGTTTGAAATTAGTATTAAATTACGCATATTGTAACGTTATTTTTTGAATTTTTTTTTCTTATTTGGCGGTCGGACACATGATATCAAAAGGCGTTCTGGGCGATCAGCTGATGGGGGTGTCTTCCGGTTGATATAACCCTTATGTATAATCCCCCGGTTTAATCTGAATCGTGTTTTTACTCAAACATCCTTCTATCCTAATAATATTATAAACGCGAAAGTTTGTGAGTATGGATGTTTGTTACTCTTTCACGTAAAAACTACTGAATGGATTTTAATGAAACTTTACAATAATATAGCTTATACATCAGAATAACACATAGGCAATCAATTTACAAAGATATTGTGTGAATTGTTCAAAATATGACGATAAGTGTCAAGTAAGTAGGAAGCGACGATGACAAACCGAGTGCGCGATACTACGGGAACGGGAAAAAATCCAAATTACCACGCGGACGAAATCGCGGGCAACCACTAGTCATGCATAAAATGATTAAGTTACCTTTTCTTCTTGCGACCAATTATCTCCACGTCGTCGAGTTTTATTTTCTTTTTTCTGCATCTTTAGGTAAAATTATTCGAATCGTCCGTGGTAACAACAAAATAAACACAATGCTGTCAGTCATTGACATTGACAATATTGACAAAAACAAAAACTTGACAAATCACGTTTCTTCTTTTACTAAAATATTATGTGTGATATCTTGTTTTTGTCAGAAAACGTTAATATATATGTACCCTTTTTAGCATTTCATGTTAATCAAAATCCATTTATATTGCATTTTTTGAGATGCATACAAGAAAATAAATATCTCTACAAAATTATATTGAAATACTATAAACATTATTGCATAACACGAAACACATAAGAACGAATACTTAGGAGTTGAATGAATGGTGATCAGTGTTGTCAAAAGTGAAAACATAGACGTTGTCTAGCTAGATTGCCGATAAACACGGTTATGTGTGGTAGCGAAAATTAAACACCGTTTCAACAACTGTTTAACTGTTTAACTAAAAACTTGTTGGACCAGTGTTTAAATTACTTTTTGTAGTAAGACCATAACCTCTAAGGTCTGCTGGCAGAAAAGTCATCTTTTTGACTTAAGCACGCCTTTGTGCATATTGTTTTTAATAATTACCAACTTATGTACATATCTACCTGTATATTTTTAATGTACAATAAAGCATAAAAAAAAATCTATGCGTGGGTAAACCGTATAAGGCGATATAAAAAGAGAGTGGACAGATTTACACAAAATCGCTTGTTCCAAAAAGACGAGAGGTGGGTATACAGAAGGTGGGAGCGACCTGACTCAGATGTGACTGATGGGAGTCAACCTGATGCTGATGGTACAGTTAAGTACCTTTTGGAAAAGCATCTGGTCGACACCCGTCAGCCATACGCAGGGTGGGTGGATTGGGGATTTAGAGCGGGCGTGTGAACCAATACAAGCTATGGAACCTATAACCATATCTGAAGATGATATTGGTTGTGCAGTTCGTTCATTACCAAATTGGAAATCAGCTGGACCGGACGGGCACTTTTGATTAAAATGGTTCCGTAGCTCACACGCCTGCTTGGCATCTTGCTTCCAGTCATCCCTTGAGTTAGCGTCGCTTCCAATTTTTATGACTACCGGAGTTACTCACCTTCTTTATAAGTCTGGTGGTACCACAGACTCCAAAAACTACAGACCCATTACTTGTTTACCAACTATATACAAACTTTTTACATCTATTCTGAGAGTCAAAATTTATTCACATTTAGAAAATAACAATATATTGTCAATCTCTCAGAATGGATGTAAAAGTGGGGCACGTGGTACTAAAAAGCTCCTTATTCTTGACATGGCTGTTTGTCAGCAGGTACGCCGCAACCGAAAGAACCTTGCGACATGCTGGATTGACTACATAAAAGCGTATGATTCTGTACCTCATACATGGCTTCTAATGGTGCTGGAGTTGTATAAAATTGAGGTCATGTGAGAGACAATGGAATACGGTTTTGGTTTATCCAGGGTGTCGTCAAATTCTAGGAGGTGGTGTACCAATAGGGATCGAGAGAAGAATATTCCAGGGCGATAGTCCGAGTCCGTTATGGTTTTGTCTAGCACTGAATCCTCTCAGTACGCTACTAGAGGGTTCAGGGTTAGGCTATCGGATGCGGAGAGGGGGTCAAATTTTATCCCACCTTTTTTACATGGATGACCTAAAGTTATTTGCCCCTAATGGCCCCGAATTGATGGCTTTACCAAAAGTTACTGAAACTTTTAGTAAGGCTATCAGTATGGAGTTCGGGGTAGATAAGTGTGCGGTCATGCATGTGAAAAAGGGCGGGATTGTGGAATCTGAAGGAGTCAATCTTTCGGATTTCACACGATTTGGGTCGCTCTCCGCAACCGAAACCTACAAATATCTAGGTATGTCCCAATCTCTGTGTATTCCTGAGACTGACACGTAACAGACGTTGCAGGACCGTTTCTTGGCCCGCCTGAAGAAAGTACTGCAAAGTCTCTTGTCAGGCGGTAACAAGGTACGGGCTGTTAACGGTTGGGCCATGCCAGTCTTTCTTAGTATACTCTTTTGGCATACTTAGATGGATTCAGACGGAATTAGAAGCTCTGGATAGAAAGGTACGTTGTCTAGCGTTGTCTGTTGACTTCATAACGAATGCACCACCCACGTTCGTCAGTAATGAGGTTGTTTATCCAACGGAAATGTAGAGGTCGAGGATTTTTAAAAGCCAAGACTCTCCATAACCGTGAGATATGCAACGTTAGAGAGTACTTCTTGCAGGTGGACGTAGGTGTGCATATAGATGTCGTGGCAATTGATAACCGACTGACCCCACTCTCCCTAGCTAAAGAGAACTGGCGCAAACCGGTAATACTAGGTGTATCTGATCGCAAGGAAATATGGAAGAGCTTCACGGTCGTTTTTATCGGACTCTACATGGGCCCGATGTTGATTTTACGGCCTCCGTATCCTGGTTTCGTTCCGGTGATCTCTTTGGAGAAACTGAAGGTTTCATCTGTGCAATTACTGACGAAGTTATGATGACGAATAACTATCGGAAATTTATTGTTAAAGATGGGACGCTAGACATCTGTCGGGCATGTCATCGTCCCGGAGAATCTTTAAGAAATATTATCTCTGGTTGTTCCCGTCTTGCGAACGGTGAGTATTTGCACAGACACAACCAAGTGGCCAGGATTATTCACCAACAACTTGCTCTAAAATATAACCTTGTTGACTTAGAGATACCTTATTACAGGTATGTGCCCGACCCAGTTCTTGAAAATGGTCATGCTACATTGTATTGGGATCGGTCTATTATCACTGATAGGACTATCATAGCCAACAGACCAAATATAGTGATAATAGATCGATTAAAACGCCTTGCAATAATTGTCGATATCACTGTGCCGCATGACGAGAATCTCGTGAAATCAGAAAAAGATAAACAAGTTAAATATTTGGACTTAGCTCACGAGATTGTCGACATGTGGGTTGTGGATTCGGCGATTATTATTCCGATAGTCGTATCTGCTCATGGTTTAATAGCCAAGAGAGGTTTAATAGACCACCAACTACAGAGGCTCGCGTTAGGCAGCTGGGTCTTGACCCAGCTGCCTAACAGAACCGCCTAACAGAACCGCCTTCTGCATCAAGCCCTTGGGCTTGATGCAGAAGGCGGTTCTGTTGGATACGGCCCGTATTGTGCGGAAGTTCCTATCTCTGGACCCCTAACCACCGGTAGCTTGGTCTCTGTACTCGATACCGGTGGGTCACTATTTTTTATATTTTAAAATATATTTGTGGTTTTTTTTTATAAGTTTATTTAAAAATATAGTAAATATGTATAAAATGTAATAAAGGAAATAATAATAAATCTTTATTTTCGTTTCTTACTTGCTAAATACATATTAGTGGTAGAGACACTCCCTGTAATGGCCCTCTTGGAAAAATATGCCCCGACAATACGACAGAGGTAGAGAGGCACTCCGTGGTAGATCAGTGCCTCTCTAACGCAGCTTCAGGGTAAGGTGTTAAAGGCGTTGGCGATGTCAAGAGACACCACCAACACAACCTCGCCCCTGCTTCCTCCGTCAGGGTCTTTGAGCAACACGATCGGCCGGTAGTCGGTACTTAGTGAGTCCGCTGGCCGCCCCGGTTTCCGAATCAGGACCAGTTTCCCCGTCCTCCACACCTTGGGAAACTGGCCCCTTTCGAGGCATGCGCTGAAGAGCCCACTCGTCTTCGCCGCTGCTATCCGCGTTGGGCGTCTAAGACGGAGTCATGCCCGGAGAGATGTGCTCCTCCGCGCTCGTCGGAAACAGAGAGCCCAAGACCCCCTCTAGCTGATCCGGCTGGAGAATCTGGGTCAGTGGGAACGCCCTCGGTCGAAGTTTACCTCTGACCTCAAGGAACGGGCGCCCCTATGGGTTCAGTGGCGCTCCAGGGTCTCCAGGAGCTCCTCGCGGGCTGATGATGGCAAGACTAAATTGAAAGCATACATTTGAAAAACTTCCATATACCTTTCCAATTTTTAATTAATACTGCTCTTCAGAAATTGCACAATGATGCAGGTACGCAACGGGCGACACTTGCACCACAGAATCCACAGATGAGAATGAGAAAGAATTTGATTATTTCTTCAATTATATGTGCTTGCACTTTTGCACTACCCTTCACGGCCTCGCCTGTCGTGTTCTACACAAGTGCTATACCAGGTGTTGACCCCTACAGAAAGCGCAGTATAGTCATCCCATCGCGCGTAAAAATT